>JAHXMU010026568.1:0-21851 GCA_019455685.1 Philornis downsi
AAAATCGGGTTTCCTAATAAGGTCGGATATATAAATGCTTTAGAGTTAAGGTACTTGAAAGTCAGTTCAAAAGAGTGAAATTCCTGCACTTGGTTTTGCTTCAAACTTCGAAATTGTAGATGTCAAATCATCGTAAAATACCATATTTTACTTGAGCACCCACATTAGAGGAAATAACGAATTGAGCCCATGCCCAAATTGAGATATCTAAGGCCTTGTGGATGTTTGAGGACCATGGCTAGTATGATGGCAGATCTGTATTTATTTTATCGATTCTATGTCTAGTAACTTTAAGGAACAAATCAGAGAAAAGGAAGCCAAAGTGTATTGTAATACATGACAAATAACTAAAACAAACATCCGGTATATACATATATATATCTTACGATTTAGACGTGCAAATGGAGGAGGTTTTTCGGAATTATTGCTTTTATGTAACAAAGAAGGTAAGAAAAAAGACAAAAACCAGAGTTGTGCAATTAAGGTTGTAAATTCCTTCTGCAGCGCCAAGATATTAAATGCACCTTATGGTTTCTGACGGAGTACACTTAATGCACTATAGATGGCGCGTGAACGATTGCAATAAAGCTTTCTCTGAAAAATCAATGTGGAAATTCAGAATATTAAGGATCCTATATCACGCATCAGATGGTAATTAAATTTAGTTTGTTGCAATTTATTTACAATATGATGTCAAAAATAACACAGATAATGTACGGTTGGTGGCATTATCATTCTTTTATGTGAATATTGAATATTGACCGTAACATAAATGTATACGCAAGAGCACATCCAATATCGTACAAAATTGTGGTTTACTTCACTGGCCTTTGGTTTTAAACCACTCCCAGTTTTAAACCACTCCCACATTTTAAATTGTTTAATGTTCGAAGCAATTTCATATTGAATTTTCGTAATAATTGTAATATGAGACAATAAAATAATTTACATCACTTTCAGGTCTACGTTCCCAGGATTATGGGAATTATTTTGGAATATCTTTATTCATTTCTCCATCTTGCACTAGAGTGGAAAAACCCAAGGAGTCCATCCCACCGTTAAAAAGGGAAATGTTTCCAGATGCTTTATCTCCCTGCCATTTAACTGCCTCTGCTGTTCTAGACATCATTTAAATTTCTCTTCATTGTTAAGAATTCGAAACCAGTTAAGTAGTTTTATTGCAAATGTCGTTACCGAACACATTTTCCTTTTCTCTGCGGCTTTTTTTTTCTTTTGCGCTCCACGTGTTGGTGTTGCCACCACTTGAAGTGGTTATAAATTTATAAATGTCGCATATGTGCCACAGCACCACCTCCTGTGTGAACTGTAACGCTACAAAACGCTGTCTAACAACAGCTACTGTTACTGCTAAGGCGGCTGTGTGAACTGTAAAAGAGAACAAAGCCGAGGACTAACAACACCCGCTACAAAAAGCAAAAGACTAAAACGGAAATATGCCTGTTTAAATACAACAGCGCGTAACAATGCCAGAAGGAAAAGCGGAAGCAACGGGCACAAATACTCGTACAACATGGGTAGGAGAAGCTTAATGTCAGGACTAACTCCGCACAAAACCCACACAGCCACACACACACTCACAGATACCGAGGATAGTAAGCTGCCTTCCATGGCTCAAGTTTTTTGTCACTTCTTGCTCGCTTCTCTGCTTGCCACACAAAATATCTTCTCACAATGCAAACGCCCGTTAAGAATGCAGAGTGTGATAGTAACTACCGCTTCAAATGGCACCGTGGTGCTCGCTATTCCTCCCTCGTAAGTATGTAAATGTGTGTTGAATGTGTCATGAATTGAAAACGTAACATAAGAAGACTGCAAAAAAAGAGCGTCATCCAACAAAGCACGACAGCAAACAACTTGCAATAAGTAGAAGGTATGCAATTTAGGTTTCTATCATATGTTCCCTCTAACCCGAGGCTGAGTAAATATGGCAGGGCCTGATGGCCATCCCATAAGTGCTTGGTTACGGAAAAAATACAAACAAAAAAGACCCTATACAATGGTAAAAGACATCGGCTTGTGTAGCTCTCTTTGTGTAAGTGCATGGACAAAAAAAAACTTCACACAAGCAGAAAAATACAGAGGAGGAAGCGGAAATATGAGCCATACTTTTATTTTATTATAATTCCAGTTGGAGGACAAATATTCGTATGTAAGGCTGCAACATTGAGAGAGATAAAAAAAGTGCATTGAGCAAAAGAATGTGTAAGCCTCTAGGAGCGTTCTGTTATCAAGGAGCATCCTATATTTCAGATGAGTAAAAATGTCACTGATTAAATTGGTTTCATTTTCAACAGAAAACAAAAAAACTGGTACTTTAAGACTTAAGACTTTTGCTCCGAAAATTTAATTAACGTGGAAATTTTGGCAGAAGACAACGTCCTGGTTGAAATGTATTCCGGCACTGACGTAGATCCATTTCTTCTGATTTGGAAACATCCGACCAATCGAGTGGTTATCGCGACAAAGATTAAGCAAGCCGAAAAAAACAAATTCCTTCGATTATTGTGGAATTGCGCATAATGGATTCCTTGCGCTGGACCAAATTGTCAGCGAGTGCTATTACTAGAGTGTTATATATCATTTTCGCGAAGCTATTCACAAGACGCAATTGACTCTGTGAGTTTTTTGTAAAAAAAAATCAACTAATATCGTTCCACAACCGCAGCACCTCGTGTCGTCTTCCTATTTCTTAAATTTAAAAGGCTACTTCCAGTTCAAATGATGCAGTGCAACATGAATTGCAGAACCCATAAAGGAAGTTAATTATTTGACATACTTGGAGATAATATTCGCATGACTGTATCGTATTAGGGGAATAATACTTGCAAGGTAATGTTATAGATTTGGGCTAACAAATCAATATTCAAATAACGAAATAAAAACTGGTGTTATTTTTTGGACACGTAGTATATTCGTATTTCTCTGCTCTCTTATTCCTAGTTTATTATTTTATCTCTCACTCGCTCTCTCTCACAACGCTCTTATTCTGAAATTAAAAAAAAAATATTGGGTAGTGGAGTTTAAACGAGGCCGTATATGCTGTCAAGACAAACAACGTACTGATCGACCAATTGAGGTGTCCACGCGACTAAATGATATTAGATGATCGTCAGCTGAAGGTACGTGAGTTAGCTGAAATGATGGGCATTTCAAAAAGTGCTATACAACGCATACTGAACGAAGATTTGAAGATGAGAAAGCTGTAAACAAGATGGGTACAGCGCTTGCTTTCAATAGAGAAAAAATAGCGTCGTAAAGATGTTACAGTAGCGTGTTTGGCGATGTTTCACCGCAATAAAGCCGAATTTTTGCGTCTATTTATAGCCGTGAATGAGACATGGGTTCATCACTTCACACCTAAGTCAAAGGAATAATCAAAGCAATGGATTGGATTGGGAGAATTGTGTTCAAAAAAGGCGGAGACGATTTCATCTGCTGGCAAGGTCATGGCGTCCGTTTTGTTTTTTTTTTTTTTGGATGTGCATGGAATTATTTTTATTGATTATCTTTAAAAAGGAAAACCCGGCGAATATTATGCTAATTAATTGCAGCGCTTAAGTCATGAAATTATAGAACAAAAGGCCGCATTTGGTCAAAAAGAAAGTGTTGTTTTAACCAAGACAATGTTCTAGTTCACACATCCACTATTGTGATGGCCAAAGTTGATGAATTAAAGTTCGAATTCCTTCATCGCGTACTTTATTTGCCAGATTTAGCTCTACCGGAATATTTTCCCTTTCCAAACTAGAAAAAATGGATCGGTGGTAAAAGAAATGAAGAGGTGGAGTCTGCGAGTGATGACTATTTAAAAGAGTTTGACCTTCTTTGCCCCGAAAAGAGAAACTACAATTACAATTTTTCTTTGATGGAGACACAATTTTAGTTACGTGGATTCAGTTCCAGTGATTTCGATGTCAAAGATGCATCACTCTCTGAAGGTCAATTGTAGAATATATCAATAGAATGATTGAAATCGCCAAGTGCGACCTTCATATCAATACTGCTTCGATTGCCCAGGAACTAAGCATTGTACTAAAATAAGGCTGAATAAGTACAAAACAAGAGTGCGATGTTTGGGTGCTGCACGAGTTAATGGAAAAGACCTCATGAGCCAAATTTCTATAGGCTAATCGGTGCTGAATAGCAACAAAATCGATCCATTTCTGAAGCGGATCGTGCCTGATAAAAAAAAAGAGTGGGTCACTTTCGACAACTTCAAGCGAAAACCGACATGGTGGAAAGGCTATGAGTCGGGAAAACGGTGGCCAGGCCAGGACTGATAGTATGGAAGGTATTTTTGTGTTTGGTGGTATTGGTGGTATTCACCTACAGACATGTTCTTAATTTGGACCTGAACAGTCATCAACTGGACTGCCTCAAGGAAATAATCGTTAAGAATAGGTTAGCTTTAGCCAGTGGTGTATTCCATCAGAATAACGCAAACCATCCACATCAATAATGAATAGCCAAAAGCTCCGGGAGCTTTTTTGGAGGGTTTTCATGCATCCATCTTATAGTCCGGAACTGGCACCAAGTAATTGCCATCCCTTCCTCTATGTGGTGATTTATTTTTCTTGCAAATAATTCGCCACAAGACAAGCTTGTAAAAATCAACTGTTCCAAATTTTTACCAAAAGGAAAAAGGGTTTCAATAAGAGAGAGATAATGGAGTTAGTTTCAAAATTTCAGCAATTTATCGAATAAAAAGATGCAGATTTGACTTAAATTAGATCCTTCTTACTACACTAAATAAAAACTTCAATGTTATACAAAAATAATGGATATATTCTGATCACATTTTCGACAATACTGTTGTGTATTGTAATAAAATATTAAAAAGTTTCAAGAACCTTATGAAAAGGCAGGTACAATCAGTTGTTTGTATCAGCTATTTATAAACAAATTAGTGCCCATTTTATGGTACTATCTAGTGAAGAAATATGGCTTCAAATTTCAGGAATATTTTTCACCGTCAGCATCGTACCAGTCCGCAATCAAAAACAATATGCAGGAAAAATTCATACATACGGCAGAGGATTATCCCCGTTCACATACTTTAAAAGTAGATTTCACTGGATATTTTATTACGTAAACGTACTACGTAAGAAAGGAGGATATTTTCGCTAGGTTCACTTATCTTATGACTAATTGATGCTACATCCACAATGGACGCAATTCACCGCAATCCATAGTGTAGTATATGAGTGAAGTTTGTCTAAGTATATACTCTAGAAGGATCATCAAAACTGCGCCTAGAACATTCAAGTATGATATATGTAATCTCTTTCCCTCTTTATATGTGGGTGGGACTTTTCTAGAATTACTTTTACGACAATAAGTTATGTTTGTTCCTCTCACTCCTATTATATAGTTTATTGTTATCTCCTTTTCACCAGTTATGTAAATAAGAACATTCTAGAAGTAAGTCTATGATATACCACACTATTCTGTAAATATGTTTGTCTTTGTTGCACCCATTATGTAAATATGTGTTCTCTCTGAAATATTGTAGCATTTTCTAGAATAAGTAATTTTAGTATAAATAGAGCAACTTTGTACGTTTTTGGAGGAATTAATAAAGTTGACGTTGATGTAGAAATACGCTCCACGATACCAAAATAGTATAGGATTTATAAGCTTCGACCCGCCCGAACTTTTGACACCTGTCCACATTACTCATTTTCACTTTTTATTTATTTATTTCACCAATTATTACACAAAATCCCAACAAACTTTATACGAACTTTAAACTCTCGCATATTAAGCCAAACTTACAACCTTACAGCCGACCGTGATAAAACTAATTCATAACCATCAAACCCTTTCGACCGTAGAACTAATCGACTGTCCCCAACCGTACAACCCAACTATCCAACGTTACCAACCTATCTACTATTTACTACCTCAACTAACTCTGCTGGCGCTCACGCACACTTGCGTAAGTGCATACAAATTTTTGTGGTGACAATTGAAAATTACAAAAATGTCATTTGCTTACAATAACCAACAGATACGACAACAACAACAACTACAACAACAACGGCAACACCATCGACATTGGCAACAACAACAACATCAACAACCATGGCAGGAGTAACAGCACCAGCAAAACTAACCATCAGTAGTATTAGATCCCCTGATCCAACACATCCATTGCGCACATGTCCATGATTAACAAGATGTAAAAATTATGGAAAAAAAAGTGGACGTCCTTACATAACCATACAAATGCGGATTTGGTATGAAACCAAAAGGTGGTAGTATAATAAGGAGGGGAAAAGTTTACAAAACAAACAGTAAAGGAAAATTTCGCGACATAGGGGGATTCTTTCAAACCAGGAGCTTTACCTGCAGCGTAGTTGCGAATGCAATTTCCCTTTTTTGGACTAAAACAAATTTCAAAAAGCAAAGAGCAGAACATAAGAACTTAAGAAATCTAAAATATTTCACATGAATATATTTTGATACACATATATATTTAACTGAAAACGGACTTCGTCATTTCGACGAAGACTAGTATTAAATAACCAAGATTTCCGGACTAAAGACCTTCAAAAACAGTTTCAGACTTTCCTAATACCTAATAGGTAAAAATAGAACGGCTATGACAAGAACCACCTCAGAAGTTTCTATAAAAGAAGTTTTTCATAAAAGATTTCAGCCCAGAAGTGTCCCAAAAATAATTCAATTATAGTACTATAAAACAAATTGATGTTAAGTCCGAAAGTTTTACTAAATGGTCAGAAGTAAAGGTCTTGGTCTACGGTTCCCCTCCTGTAAGGACAGCGATGGAGATCTGGTTACAGATACGCAAAGTATGCAGAAATTATAGAGACAGAACTTCTACAAGCAAAGGAAACGAAATCACGTCAATTACCAACGATGGCATAGATTTCCTGACACTTAGCTAAAACGAGGTCAGAATAGCAGTTTCACGGATTAAGACCAAGAAAGTTTCATGTGCTAATGGCTTGATGGCAGTGCTGCATAAGACCGGTGGATTTAACTGATAATGAGCATGCATGCATTAGTTCATAAACACGATTTTTCACAATCGATGCATTCTCGATGGCTGAAATTTAAGTACGAATATATTCTGTCCCGTGTTCAAAGAAATGTGATCTTGATGTGTGCACCAATTATAGTAGTCTTGAGAAGAAGGTCCAAGAAAAACAAAACGACTTATGCCGTCTTTTAGCTGTTTTCGACGGTCCGATTCGGCAAAATCTACATGAGGCAGCCATGACCGAATTTTGTGTAAGTCTTTGGAGGATATCATTGATTGACAGAAAGTCTGCAGTAAAAATAAGATAAAATGTTATATCAAACGATGGATTCTACAGGCCAACAACATACAGGGTGTCCGTCGGAAAGATATACTATTTTGTTTTGTCGTCATTTTGGTAAGCAGTAGTCTTGAAGTAGAGACGTGGCAAATTTATTGTGAAAAATATTCGATAAACCAACGTGTTTTAATCGTTAAAACATGTTATTAAAATCAATCATCGATTACTGTGACGATGAGAAAGTAACGTGAAATTTTTGGGACAAACAACGTGCCAACAAGACGCACTATTTATTGTGTAGTGAACAATTTCGAACAAAGAGGATCTGTCGCTGATAGGGCCAAGCATGGACCACAACGTACTGCAACATCGGCTGAAAACATTACTGCTGCTTAAGAAAGTGTTTAAAATAATCCATCAACCTCAATTCCACGCCGTGCTCATGAGCTTGGTCTTCAAAGAACAACTTTGGCCACAATTTGCACAAGGATTCATTTAGGATTCAGTTGATACAAGAGCTTCTTCCACAAGACCTATTACGCCGCCGTACATACGCCAATAGGATGTTACAGCTCGCCCATGACAACTCCGATTTTCATGACAAAATTCATAATGAGTGACGTGGCACATTTTCATTTAAATGGATATGTGAATAAACAAAATAGTTGGTTCAGGGCAATGGAAAACCTTCAAATTATTCATCAGTCACCTTTGCATCAATTAAAAGTGGCAAACTGGTGTGAAATTTGGTCAGGAAGAATCATTAGACCTTGCTTCTTTGAAACTGAAAACGGCGTAATGGTAACTGTCAATGAGGAGCAATATCGTGATGTGATTGAAAACTTTTTAACGCCACAACTCCATGCTTTGGGCTTGATTAACATGTGGTATCAACAAGACGCTACCCCATCACATACAGCCAGGATTACAATGGAATTACTGCGAAAACTCTTTCCACAAGAAGTTATTTCAAAAAATGGCGATGTTGATCGGCCTCACGGTCGCCTGATTTGACTGCTCCGGACTTCCTTTTGTGGGGATATCTGAAAAGCAAGGTTTATGCAAACAAACCAGAAATGCTTGAGCAACTCAAACGAAATATTGGTGATGAAATTTATGAAATACCGCGTGAAACGTGTGAGAATGTAATGAAAAATGTGCTCAAAAAGGCTCGCATATGTGAGGCCAACAGAAGTGGACATTTATCTGATGTTGTGTTCCAAACATTATTAAATAAAACATTTATAAATATAAGATTCATTCTCTTTCATTTAATCAAAAATTATAAATATAAAGTATACCTTCCCGACGGATACCCAGTATTATTGGAGGCAATAATGAGAAAATTTCCAATTAATACTACTGGCACTATCTGAAACAAAAACCATATGCTACTGGCATATGCTTATGATAAATATATTATTGGCAGAAAACTTCGATATGCTACTGCAGCCTTCTCATGTTTAGGAAAGAGTCAGAAAAAGTGGGTCTGACCCTAAACGAAATAAAATCAAGTTATTTGCGTTTACATTGCAACTTCATAGAGGACTTTAATTGACGTGGGATAGGAAATAATAAAATAAGCAATATTTATTTTTGTTTCAGTTGACATTGCTCCACTCATCAACCATGTACGCCAATTATCAGATCATCGCCACCGGTCTGAAAGAGCTCTGCTGATAGGGAATATACGATATTAAAATGTGAAGGATTCATACACATCTTCATCAATCTTTAGCAGAATCCCTTCACCAAATTTGTAAAATATTATGGGAAACTAATCCATACTATACCTATCGACTGATCGCGACTATAATGTGTATCATCTTGGGTTCGAAACCCGACACAACCACCAATCATATTTGAGCAGCGGCCACCCAAATGTGTCTAATGTACTTTTCGAATAGTCGAGTTTAGTAAACGTTTCTTCTGAAAAGGACGCTTAAAATCAGTGTTAAATTGTAGATTTAGTTGAGTGAGTTTAAAAATAGAATATGCGTAAGCTCACTGAGTATGAGAATCTCTCTCATATCCCATTCACGCGGAGGAAAATTGCCTTGTTTAGTTACCCATTCCCTTACAGTTTTCTTGGTATTGTTCTATCCAAAAAGAGCAAAAAGGTCTTTTAGAAATACAAATATATAACACTTTCTGTCAATATTTGATCTCTATGGGACAGTTTTATGAATGTATTCCCAAAAAAGTCTAATAACACATATGTTAGTTGTAAACAGACGACACTTGCCTTCAACAAGACTTTCTGAAATATGTTGAATGAAACATTTTTACAATATTTCTACCCGATTCTGAAAATAAGGATAGAAAGGACTCTTTAAAATACTTAATAGAGCATTCCTGTTAACATTCATTGAAAATAGCTATCACGAGCAATTTATTTCACTTACCATCTGGAAGATGGTACTCACCCGTAGGAAGAAAGTTTAGCTATATGGGGATCTAGTTTTTGGGATCTGACAGAGATGTTGTCAATTATTTAGGAAAGGAATCGTCCATCCCAAAATTTAGAATGCATTTTGTAAACTGTTCTTTCCTCCCTTTGTGATTTCAAATTTCTTTATTCTAATTTTTGGGAAAAGTAGAACAAAGTGCTTAAACTTATTTCTAAGTCTCGTGTCCACTATCACCTCTTTTACCTAACCTCGTCCTCATTACCATTGGCCCCACATTTACCTAAATATCAACGAGATGAAACGTACTCGTTTGGTATTCAAAACCAAAACACATCGAGACCCTCCAGTTGCAAAAACTCAGGGGATTTTGGCCTAAAGTGCTGGTAACAGCGAAGGTGCGTAAGGGAGAGGAAGAGGCAGTGGCGCCACCATTTGCAGGACCTAAAATCCTTCCATATACACACAAGAACCTATGACGGGAAAGCAATTGTCGATGTGTTGCCAATACACTGGACATCATCATAATATCATATTGTGCATACGTCAAGGACTAACGTTAGACAGAAACAGTGGTCGGAGTGTTTTATTTCAATTCTGAAAAACTTTTCAAAATTGGCTCGCTTTTGGTGAGAGTCTCAGTCATTAAGTTTAGTTAATGTGTACGAGTACATCTTTAGATACAGCATAATACTGCTAATCTTCAATAAGACTTCAATATTCAATTACTGGCAATAAGTTCAAATATTGTAACAGGATATCGCAATTAGTGTAAGTTTTCAGTAATTTGCATTAGGTCCAAATCGTGTAAAATTTATTTATGTCAATGAATTTTCATCCTATTTCACTCATCTTGACCAATCGTTTACTTTCGAGACCATTGAACTGTTGAATAGATCACTTGTCATAAGCACAGATATCTAGCTATTGGTTAAAGTTTTAATTCCTGACCTCCTGCATTTGCATTTGACCAGAATTATTAGCAAGTGATCGTAACCAAGCACTTTGTTCCGGACTACAATTTCTGGTAGACTTCGGTGAGTTTTCATGAAAAAACATTAAACGTTTGAACATGAATATTTGTTCAAAATTAGTAACTTTTCGTTAATATCATTGGCCATTAATTATTTAGTTAAAATGACTGACTTTTGAGCAAAGATCGAAATCATTTACCTTGTCAAGCTCACGAACTTCTCCTTAAAGTCGATAATCCTAGATACGGTCTAAGTTATAGAATTTTGGACCCGGTCAAAGACAAGGTCATTGAGATTTAGGCCAAGATCGTGCACCTGTTGTCAAAGCAAAGTCATTACAATTTAGTCAATTCGGCCTAGGATTATTCAAGATGTCTGACTTTGCCAAGTCACATATCAATTAGTCAATAACATCGACGTCATCATTCAGTTAACAAAACTAAACTTTGGCCAAGGTCATTCACCTTTACCAAGCTTGTGGAACTTCGGACAAGATGGATGACCCTACTAAAGGACTTGGTCAAAATCATTTATTTAAGGGCAATGTCAGCGGCAAACTTTTGCGGGCAACGAAATTTCATCAAAGTTATTGGACATTCATCAATATCATTGACTTCTTGTCAGACTTACAGACCTTTACACAAATTCATTGAATTTTTCTCAAATTCATTGACCTACGCTCAGGTCATTAACATTGCATCAAGATCAGTGATCTTCCGTCGAGGCCATAAACCTTTCATCAAGGTCATTCCGTCAAGGACATTCAACTTTTCGTTAAAGTTATTGACCTTTTGTTAAGTTTATTAGACTTTCGTCAAGGCCATTAACCTTTCCGCAAGATCATTAGCTTTTTTTTAGGGTTATTGATCTTTCTCTATAGGATCTTGTCAAGATTACTGACCTTTTGCGAAGTTAACAAGTCCTTTCCCAACATAAATAACCACTCGGTAAGTTCGTTAATTTTTCTTCAAAGTCATTCACGTATCTTCTAGTTTATTGACTTTTGATCATTGACCTCGGTCAGGGTAACTGAAATTAATTACTTCTGTTTACATTGTTATTTATTTTTGATCACAGACCTAAAGTTAACGTCGTTCACATTCACCACAGTCATAAGTATTGGGCCAAATTCGAGTGTCCTGATCCAGGTTATTCACTTCATATTACCTGCTTAAAGTCGAATTAGCGTCAAACTTTGAGATAAATTTGCTTATGATGACATTAAATTCATTTAGAAATGTTCGTGTTTCATTGACAACAACAAGGGAATATCATAATCCTTTGGGATATTAACTGCATTAGGAAAACTTTTGCTGCAGAGAGGTTTCTTGTACGTTCTTCTCCTTTCTTCTCACAGAGAGTACAGTGATCTAAGACTAAATATTTTCCTTAATAGCCTTTGGCCAATAAAAAAAATTTTAACTTTAATTAAAATTAAACTCTTGTTTTTAAACAAGCCTTAATAGTGGTCCTTCGAGCTATGCACCATAAGCTCCATTTAAATTGTAATGGCAAATTATAAAAATATTTGAAATGAGTAATCCCTGATTTGGTTTCCCTGTAACAAGTGTTGTCATTCTTTCAATTCATACATAAAACAATTCAAAAATTAAATTGATTTCTAAAAACAACCCTTTCCTTTTCGATGTAGCATCCTGAAATTTTCTATCGTGGTCCCACTGTACTTCATTTTGTTCTGCATAATTTCAAAACAAAACTGCCCACAAACAAAATGCACATTCGCTCTTTCGTCTCGTGCACGCTGGTTGCATCCATAACAATGTCCATTACCACAGACACCAATAAGCAGTGGCCTCATCCATTTGCTGCTCTTCACGTTTGCTGCAGCTCCAGTCGCTCGTACCTCTTTTGAAATGAACATTTAAAATGGTCACTCACTCCAGTCCAGAGCTTTCAACTCCTCAACGTGAATGAACAAATGTGGACCACAACCGGTGGAGTGTGTCCATGCATATGGTTGCAATGCACTTTTACTCATTCCAATCCAAAACAAACACAATTGGAAGGGGGTTGCACGGAGTACCGACCGATTCACTTCAAAATGCAGCAACAATATGATGCAGCAACAACCCGAGCCAGTTATGCTTTCAAAGTGTTGGTCTCCAGCTCATGAACACACGCACGTGCAGTATCCCGGGGGAATTGCACGGCATGGAGTATTCGAAAGTAAATTGAGCCAGACGGACGAACGGTGAACATTGCAAATATGCTTGCAGATCGCAATGAGGCTGTAGACGATGATGACCATGATTACGTTGCAGAATACCTAAGAGTGTGCACCGCTGTGTGCAGCAGGTGGATGGGGATGTTCGTTGCAAGTACTTTTAGAAAAGAACACCACTCAAATTCACAACTCACAAATTCATGTGAATCCAACATACTCGTACTCATACTAAACTAATTACGTTAATATGTGACAATGCTGCATTTACAAGCGTCCAGAGCGCTGTGACAAGAGAAGAGGAGGAGAAGGCAAAGGATTGTATCGGTGTCAGGGAACTTTGTAGCCATCGGGTGTAGTCAGCTGTAAAGTTGTGACAGCGCTTGCTATGTCCATGTAAGTAAAGTAAAGGCTGGCGTGTCATTGCGGTGAATAAGGAAAGGACATTATTATGCTTTCACTTGCCGCAGGGATTGAGCGGCGGCACTGACAGTAAATTATGGAAATTCAATCACACAACATTAAAAGACATTAAGCAGCATGTTTTTCAGAAATCACTGAATTCCTCACACGCATATTTATTGGTGCATAATTGCAGCGCCTCATCTCTTTACTAGGGCATAACTTAGTTGGAAAGCAATTTGCTTGCAGAATAACATTTAAATTAATCAGCCAAAGTCTATAACAGAAAGTCCTGAAACAGAAGCATTACAAGAAAAAATATCGGCAAAAAGTAGAGATTTTACATTTATTTGTCATTCTAATATAGAGCGTAGTAAAAAGAAATCAATTATTTTGAATGATAACAGAAAATTCTAAAACAGGAGCATTACATAAAAAACTCGCCAAAAAGTAGAGATTTTACATTTTCTTGTCATTCTCATGTAGAGCGGAGTAAGAAGAAATCAATTATTTTTGAATGACATTGAAGGCTACTTACAATAATTTAGTTGAGATTAAATATGCACAGTTTTTTTCTCTTTTATTGTTATTTGAAAGTCAAATCTGTTTTGGCAAAGAAAGAATTTTTTGTTAGCAAAATTATTCGCCATGGCGAGGCACTATTGATGTGTGCGGCCTTTGATTGTTGTCGTTGGCGTTGATGGAACACAATTCTTCCTCCCATTGACAAAAGCTGGCCGCTTCTGGGCAATTGCTTCGTTCAGGTGATTCAATTGTTGACAGTACAGAGCCGCATCTGTACTTTTGACCTCAAAGGACCAGCTCATAGTGATGATTTTCTGTCACTCCCACTAAATACACAGCAAACCCTTCCTGATCGTCAATACTGGCTTGGTCACCGCTTGCACCACCTTAACGCGACTCGACCACGACCCGTTTTACTTGACGTTGTCATAAGTGACCCATATTTCATTGAGCTTATTTTTGTATCCACCTTATTCAATTGGTTCCAAACGGATTTTTATACAATGTTTAGCTCATATGATGATTTCCATCATGTTATCGGCATTTTCCACAATTGACCGTTGACTAAATTGACGAAACTAAAATTGCACGTGATCGTAAGACGATCAATCACAAAACTGTTTGAGTAGTTTTTTGAATATGAAATCTTATTTTTGATATACCATCTAAAGTAACACGATCGATTTTATATAAAAAGAGATGCAGACTACTAAAACCATCTACTTGAAAAAGAATGGATTTGTTTTTATTATACCTTATATTTACAACAACATTTTTCAAAGGAAAGAGTTCGTCAAAAATTGCAAAAGTTTCTACGAAAATCTACCTGTCAATTGATTTCATCATACCTACAGGTATATGGTAGGAGTCAATATGTTGTTGTCAATGATTCGTTGTCTTCCGTTTTAGCTGTCCAAAGCGGTGTTCCTCAAGGCTCGGTATTTGGTCCAATACTTTTTATTTTGTACTTGAATGACCTGTTTAGTATCCTTGATGATACATGTATTCCCTATTCATTTGCAGATGATAAACAATAACTCTTTAAGGGAGAATATCAGTTTGATGATGTCCTGCAAAGAAATATTAATTATGCGTTTAATTTGATCTGCTCATGGATGACGGAAAATAAACTCTCAATTAACATTCCAAAAACAAAAGCTATGCTTTTTTCTAATCGTGATTTAAACCTGAATTTATTTATCTTATCGTGGCACACGTATTGAAGTGGTCTACAGAGTACATTGTTTGGGAGTAGTTTTAGGTAACAAACTAAGCTTTAACTATCATGTGGATAATGTAGTCCGGCGTTTAAATCATTCACTGCGAAGTTTTTATAATACTGATTTAATGTTGCCCAGATCGATTAAGGAGAAATTGGTTCATGCTTATATCATGCCTAGTATTCTATATTGTTTAGAGCTATATAGTGGTACTAATAAACAAAATATGAGGAAAATTCAGATGGCGTTTAATAGAGTTAAGAGATATTTATATTCACTGAGACGTCGTGTTCATATAACACTGTATGCTAAGCATTTCTTGGGTTGTAGTTTTAAAAATTATATAGATTTGAGATCTTTGTTGTTATTTTATAAAGTTGTTCTATTGTGTAGTCCTCACTTTCTTTTCAATTCATTTAATTTTTCACATTCCACTCGTAAGAAGCAGCTTCTTATTCCGAAAATTACGACACTCACGGATCGTACTTTTGTAGTAAGAGTAGCTCGAATTTACAATTTACTACCAAGCCATTTAAAAAGTTTTAAATTATGTCCAGATTCTTACAAGAAGCATATTCTGCAACACTTTCAGACTTTACTGTAAAATTTGGTTTTCAATTAAACTGTGAGCAGCCTTTATTACATACCGATTATCTTATATTTCCAGATTATATATCGATTAACTTCTAACTTTTGAATTAGTCTTTTTATTCTTATTACTTTTTTGCCTTTAATGATCATAATTTCATATCACATTTTTATAAATTTTATATTTAATTTTTATTACATGTTTTTTTTTAACTTATTATATTGAGCAGATTCAATCTAATAGATGAATTGTTGCATATTGTAATTTACTTATAATTGGCCGGGCGGCTTTAGATTACAAGAATTAAATAAATAAATAAATAATAATTTTGTAAAAAAATGCTATTCGAAAGGAATATCATAAAATTAAAATTTCAAAATTTCTCCATAACTATTTTTTTGATTTTCCTATAGAAATTTTCTAGATTTTTCGATTGAAAAGTTTTCTAATATCTCCATTAAAAACCTGTTAGATTTCTCTACATAAATTCTGTCTCTATTCAAGAATAGTTATTAAGTGTTTTTATCAAAAGACAATTAAATTAGCTACATTTTGTATTGAATTTGAAATATTTTTTTACACTTTTGTGTAAGCGTCCTAACAAATGTTGACACACTTCTTGCTTCGCTGTTTCTAACTAGAAACTACTTTAATTTTTCCTAATTTCCATAGAAATTTTAATCGCGTTTTCTATAGAGAATATTCCACAACCTGTAGAGAAACTTTTATAGATTTCTCCATACACAAATTGCCAGATTTTTATATGGAAATTTTAAATTTGTTTTTTCTTCTTTAAATACGCCATTATGTCAAACCTATCAAGGCAACAAATTTCTTCCCAACAAATTTTTAATAAATTGTCTAAATTGCCTTTTGATTTCATTCATACGTGAATATCTTAGCCCACTAACAAAGGCTGCTTCTGATTTTCCAACCAAATACAAAGCATTAACCTTGTTGTGTTTGAATTCCATTTCAATAACTGTTTTCAACTGCGACGTAAAATGATATACTTGTTTAGGATTGTAAACTTTCTAACAGACTGACGCTTGTCAAAAAAATGAGGGCGCTGTCATCATCCATTTGGTTGCTACACAAGCGTAAAGTTGGTAACATCTCGAACGTCTATCCCTGCAAAAAGTTAAGCAAGTTTTCTATAGAATACTTACCTTTTTTCTACAAAACGCTTGTTGTTTCTCTATTACACATTTGCTATTTTCCCTACAAAAAATTTTCTATTTATCCCACTGAAAGCTTGCTGTAGAAATTTTCTGTAGGAAATGTGTTAGATTAGATTCTTCCACAGACATTGTGTTTGGTTTTTACAGGCAACTTGAATTTGAATGCTTTTTAGATTTTCCTGAGGGCTTTTCATGTTTGTACTAAAAATTTTCAATAGAAATCTTACTGATTGTCCTACAGATAATTTGTTTTTTCTTTTTAAGAAAAATTTTTATTGTGTTTACAAAAAGTTTTGTGGATTTTCAAGAAAACAGTGCTACAATTGTTACGTTTTACATTAATCTGTACAAAATTGTTTGGTTTTCCATGGAGATTTTGCTTATTACCGTCTAGGAAACTGTTTTTTATATATTATTTTTTTTTTCTTCCACAGACAGGGGCTTTCCGTAGTCTCTACAAATAATGTTCTGCTTCTTTCAATATAATACTTTGATAGATATCTCAATAAAAAATTTTGTGAAATAATTTAACTTTTTACGTAAAAGGTATTGTTTGCCTGTGGAAATTTGTTATTTTTCTTCATAGAAAATTCTCAGATTTTTCCGTAAAAAAAAATGTCTATTGTGCAAACTATTTGTTATTTTCTATTAGAAAATTTGGTGTTATTTTCACAGAAAATTTTCTAGTTTTTCTGACAAAAAAAATACTGATCCTTCCTTCTAAGAAAAATTTCCGTAAGTTCTATAAAAAATTACTTTATTATTTTATTTCTGCTTTTTCAGTAAGAGAAAGTTGATATTTTTTATAGACGATTTTCAACTTTTTCGATAAAACTTTTAGTATTAGCTGTGCAGAGGATTTCCAAGTTTTCTTTAGAAAATTTACTGTTTCTCTGCAGAAAATTTGTTGTTAATTTTACAGAAAATTTAGTTTTTTTTCGACAAAAATCTCTATTTCTTCCATAGAAACTTTTCCAGAGTTTCAATGCAAAATGTTTTGTTCTTCTCAACACTACATGTTTATAGAAAGTTGGGTAGAATTTTTTTAGAAATTTTCATTTAGTTTTTCACTTTAAATTTATTAGCATTTTCAAAGAAACCTTTACATTTATTTGGTATATTTTAGATTATTCTATATAAAATTTATGAACAATTTGCAATTTTTTACCTGTTTATTTATGACAAGTTTACTGTATGTTTAACAGATAATTTGTTGTTTTTCCATAGAAAACTTGCCGTATTTTTTTATTTATTTTTCTTATTATTAGTTATTCCAGACAATTTTCTGTAGGTTCTACTAAAAATTTTCGGTTTTCCAATGGAAATTTTTAAGTCTCTTGCTGCTTCCTCTCTTAAAATTCGGTAAGAATTGGCTTTAAATATGTCATGATATTTTTTGGATTTATCAACAAACTTCTTTTATCGTATTTTGATTTTACTGTAGAAATATTGTCGGATTTGTTTATAGAAATCTTATTAAATTTCTCTATAGGAAATTTATTACATTTTTCTGTAAAAAGGTTTTTTCCCTTTTTTTCATATAATCAATTTTGTTTTAAAAATTTAAATTTTTTAATGAAACTTTAAATAACTTTAAATAAATTTTGGATGATCACAAAGTTTTGAACAAAAGTTATGACAAATTCGAATAAATTGTAACTCAAAAAATGTATAATTTTTAAAAACCATTTTTTTAGTCATAACATATTATCCTTTAGGTTAGTGTGTATTACGGATCTGGATCGATTTCATTCGATATGAAAAATCATATTCTTTGTTATTCTTTACGATGATATACATTCTCTCATGGTTACATACAAAATAATCATATTCGATTCCGAATCCGGATCGATTTCTGTTGACCTAAAAAATGAAATAAAATCTATTATTAGTAAAACTCTCCCCTACTCTATCCTATCATACAGGTTAATTAAACAAATAGCTCAGCCAAATAGTTTTATTTTTCTCAGTATATGTATGTTACCAATAGAAATCGTTCGATTTGCTTGGACTTTTCAAATGATTTAATCTACATCTCATGTATCAATTAAACTTAGTTGGTTTAGACAAAAATATTTTCTCCGTTTTTTTTTTCGAAACCACAAATATTAATTTAGCCCAATCATAGGTATTTGCTCTTTTTATTTCTGGTATGGTTGTGTGGAGTAGTGAACCAAAACTTTAAAGCTACCCACTATAAACACAAACTAAGTTGACACACTCCCAGCATAAACTTGAGTGCAGCGGCGTTCTTCATGTGTAGGTTTTTATGGCATAACACCCACACATTGCCAGCCTCCGCAGGACATGCAAAGAATGAGTCACACAGCGAGACACCAATGAGTACCCTGGTCGTACACAAACTGGAAATAGGCAAAAAAAAAGATCAGAATACTAACAATACAATTGTATTCCCATAGATTTTAACTCAAATGAATACCTGTGGTCCACCATCGAGGCAACAAGATTTGTCATCACATCCACAACAACACCATTAAGACCAGCGAGCAGTCAGTTGGTTGGACAGAGGAGGCAAAAGCATCTGAAACAAACCTTGCTGTGTGGAAAATTATTTCTGTGCATATGTATGCAAATCGCCATTGACCACACAGCTCAAACGAAAAACGAGAACTTAATTGTACAAATGTTACTGCCACTTCCATTCACAGTACCTTATGGACTTCCACTTGCCCTTCCCTTCACCCCCACAATTGCACAAGAGAAAAGGACAATGTTGTCATTTTTAACCCTACCTGGCCAAGGTAGGGAGTTGATTTTTTCCCCACCACAAGATAGACTGTGTGCAAAGTTCACTATGTGGAGAAGGGGTGATATCCTGTTCTGTCTTCATGAATCAGGTAAAAATGTGTACGGTAAAAATATTTTCACATACTCGAGGTTCGAATGGTGCAATTTGTCATGTTTAACAGATTTTTGCAATTGTTTGTGGTGGAAATCGGTTGAAAGTTTAAGGAAAATGTGGAAAATAAGGTAATAAATAACAGTTACACAGACATAATGAGATACAGGTGTATAACAGAAATTCAGATAACTATCTAATTAAACAAACACATTTGAAAAGAAGAATATTTCAAAATTTCAGCAGGATAGCATAATGCAGTAAAGTATAAACGAATCGACATTGCAAAATTTTACAACTAAAGTGTGACACTTCAAAGTTAAGGCAATAGCATATTCCACATTCTGAAGTGTTGACATAGCGACAATTTCGTATTGGGAGTATAAATATGTCTCCACCTCTTCATAAAGTATGGCCCTTCCAGTAATTTATGGTTAAAATTTTCAAACAAAAAATTTCATATTATAAAGCTTGAACGTCTGACAATGCCATAGCCGTGAAATGTTAACGATTTTGTATCAGCTTCACATATAATTTCGTGGATGAAAATGTCAACGTTTGAGTCGAATGAGAGTCATATGCGGGATTTTTTGATTTACTTCATTAATTAAAAGAAATCTGCAGTTGAGGCGCATCGATTGTTTGTAAAAACACATGGCGAGGCTGTTTTAAGCTGGAGGTGATCTTGATTGGTTTCAAAACTTTAAGAAAGATCAAATGTGTAGGAAGACGCGGAATTGAAATCCTTATTGCAGGAGGATTCGTGTCAAATGCAAAAGTAACTTGTATGTGTAAAAACACATGGCGAGGCTGTTTTAAGCTGGAGGTGGCCTTGATTGGTTTCAAAAATTTAAGAAAGATCAAATGTGTAGGAAGACGCGGAATTGAAATCCTTATTGCAGGAGGATTCGTGTCAAATACAAAAGTAACTTGCAATAAACAAACACAAATCAGCAACAACCCAATTCCAAGTCAACAAACAGTTAAACTTATTGAGAATGAATCAAAAAGGAAGAAAGGATACCCAAATACGTTAGACTTTGATGTTACATACGTGAACTGCTGCTTGCCAAGCATAACCGGAGGGATGTTTTACATTATATAGTCGCTGGTGGTGAAAAATTGATCTATTACTCTAACCTAA
Organism: Philornis downsi; assembly: GCA_019455685.1. Lineage (NCBI taxonomy): Eukaryota > Metazoa > Arthropoda > Insecta > Diptera > Muscidae > Philornis > Philornis downsi. The sequence continues at coordinate 20,793 of JAHXMU010026568.1, forward strand.
AGAAGAGGAAATCATTTCAATGCCTCAACATTAGCAACCAAATAGAATATTCATGAGAAAAAGCTTAATGTTTCGTATTTGGTGGGATTAACTTGATGTCATGTACTATTAGTTGCTCAAACGGAACGAAATAATTATTTTGCACTCTATCGAACACAATTGATGAGATTTAATCGATCACAAAAAAAAACGCCTTCACTCCTCCTCAAGACACCACAGAATTGATGTATTCCATCGCATCAAGTTGATCGTCAATCAAGTGGAAACACTCAATTGGAAAGTCTTACCCAACCAGACGTTGCTACTTCCGAACAATGGCATATGGCCTAACTTAGCAGCGCTTTACAACGTGGCCTCAAAAGATGAAGCTTACTATCGAGGCGGTATAATTATTTTTCAGACAATAATTTGACAATGATAATTTTTTAACAAAAAATTTTTAAATATTTTAACTTTAAATGCGATACGCGAAAGAGTATTACAAAAAAATTAAAATAAACGATTAATGTTATGGGAACTGAAACCCGTGTGTCTACAAATTAACTGTTCTTACATGCAACTACAAGTTATCTTAAGGACACCCAAAAAAGAAATTAAATTATAGAAATTTGTCAAACTTATCTATTAGTGCCAAAAACATTTTATTCAAAAACTTGTGAAATTGTCTATTTTAACAGATTTCTGAAGGGATGGATACTTCGTTGTTGGTTTTCGGTGGACAAATATATATACATAGACAAGAACTTTCCACAATTGAGTTATATTTGATTTGTGTTACTCGCTGATTGGTTTGTGAAGTTATACCCGTAAACCCTTAAGATCACGATGATATTCGAGAAAGCTCAAGCAGCTTTTAGAAGGTATGAAGCCATCAAAAAACAGTGTAACAGTCCTTAGGTCGATGTCCTAAAAGAAAGATTTCCAATATTTTCTATAGAAAATGCGGCGAAAATTTTTCTATAGAAAATGCGGCGAAAATTTTTCTATAGAAAATGTGGTGAAAAATTTTCTGTAGAAAATGTTGCGAAAAATTTTCTATAGAAAATGTTGCGAAAAATT
>JAHXMU010026568.1:21861-40161 GCA_019455685.1 Philornis downsi
TATAGAAAATGTTGCGAAAAATTTTCTATAGAAAATGTTGCGAAAAACTTTCTATAGAAAATGTTGCAAAAAATTTTCTATAGAAAATGTTGCGAAAATTTTTCTATAGAAAATGTTGCGAAAATTTTTCTATAGAAAATGTTGCAAAAAACTTTCCATAGAAAATCTTGCAAAAAATTTTCCATAGAAAATGTTGCGAAAAATTTTCTGTAGAAAATGTGGCGAAAATTTTTCTATAAAAAATGTGGCTAAAAATTTTCTATAGAAAAAATGTTGCGAAAAATTTTCTGTAGAAAAAAACGTTGCGAAAAATTTTCTGTAGAAAATGTTGCGAAAAATTTTCTATAGAAAATGTTGCGAAAAATGTTCTATAGAAAATGTTGCGAAAAATGCTCTATAGAAAATGTTGCGAAAAATGTTCTATAGAAAATGCGGCGAAAAATGCTCTATAGAAAATGTGGCGAAAATTTTTCTATAGAAAATGCGGCGAAAAATTTTCTGTAGAAAATGTGGCGAAAAGTTTTCTATAAAAAATATTTTTTCTATAGAAAAAATATAGAAAAAATGTTGCGAAAAATTTTCTGTAGAAAATAACGTTGCGAAAAATTTTCTATAGAAAATGTTGCGAAAAATTTTCTGTAGAAATTGTTGCGAAAAATGTTCTATAGAAAATGTTGCGAATAATGTTCTATAGAAAATGTTGCGAAAAATTTTCTATAGAAAATGCTGCGAAAATTTTTTTTTTTTGCGAAAAAATTTATATACAGGTGTTATTACGAAAATCGTCTACGTGAGAAATATTACGTAATTTTTCTATATGGGAAATATTACAAAAAATTTCTATAGGGAAATATAAAAATTTTCTATATAGGAAATATTACGAATATTTTCTATACAGAAAATATTGTGAAAATTTTCTATGTAGTAAATATTACGAGAATTTTCTATATGAGAAATATTACAAAAAATTTCCTACATACGAAATATTATAAAAATTTTCTATATAGGAAATATTATGAAAAGGTTCTATATAGGATATTAAACAAAAATTTTCTATACGGGAAGTATTATGAAAATTATCTAGGAAATATCATGAAAATTTTCTATATAGGAAATGTAACAAAAATTTTCTATATAGGAAATATAACGAAAAATTTCTAAATAAGAAATACTACGAAAATTTTCTATACAGGAATTATTAGGAAAATTTTCCATACAAGAAATATTACGCATATTTTCTACATGGGAAATATTACAAAAACTTTCTATGTGTGAAATATTATACAAATTTTCTATGTAGGAAATATTACCAAAATTTTCTATACAGAAAATGTTGTGAAAATTTTCTATCTATAAATATTACGAAAATTTTCTATATAGGAAATATTCCGAGAAATATAACGAAAATTTTTTATATAGGAAATATTACAAACATTTTTTGTATAGGAAATATTACAAAAATTTTCTATATAGGAAATATTATGGAAATTTTAGAAATCAGAAATATTACGAAAATACTATCAGAATTTTCTGTATAAAATACTACTAAAATGTTCTGTAGAGGAATTATCATATAGGAAACTGTAATAATATTGTAATGTCTTAGATACTTCCATGGCTGAGGCATTCCCATATAAACAATGGGTTTGACACCTATTTCCCCATGAAGCATGTCTTTGCGAAGATTTTCCCATACGAAATGTGCTTTTTAAACACATTCCTAGGCGAAGATATTTCTTCCAATACTTTTTTGTGTTTGAAATTTCTCCTCCGAACATATTTTCTCATAATTTTCTACATACATATAAAAATTGTTTTCTAAGCAACTGTCCTTAATTAAAACTCTTGCCTCAGTTGATTTTTACACAAGTTATATAATAACAATAAAACTTTTCTGAAAACTACAATCCCAAATTTGCTCCTAATGGTAAGTTTCTCTGTCCGACATTTGTGTCTCCACCAAACCCAAATCAATATTTATCATAGCCTGTCTTCCTTATACAGTTTCATTTGATGTCCACCAATTGGCCTTTGATATTTGATATAATTTCAACTTTAATGTTTAAAATGTATACGGCTTCACAATGGGCCATACGAAAGAGAATGATGTATATACCTGTGTGCATAGGTATGGGTATGTGTGTGTGGCCACACACATACCACCTATATAGTCCCACCTAGACTGGCCGACAATTTGTTTGTATATGTTACCTATTGGTCATAGTGTCAGAATTGTGGTCAATTGTTAAATGACAATAGACTAACGACCATAATGTCATTTCAGAGTACACAGAGAGCCGTGTGTGCGTGTGCTGGATTGTTTGAGAACGTACATCCTAATGTGTGGTAATGGTATGGAACTTTTCATTTTTTTATTTTGTTTGATTGGGTGTGCGCGTGTGTGTGTGTGTGATACGTATGTTATTTGTATGTGCCTAAAGACGTTTCTGTGGACAACATTGGTCAGATGTACACATTTCAAGTGGTGGTCATGTGTGCTGGAATGTTAAGCTCATAAAACTTTGAAACATATTTTTAACATAACGAAGCAGAGAAACCTGGCCAAACTAGCAACGTTTAGATGAGCAATGTGGCAAAGGTTGTACGAGTATGTATGTAAGAATGAATGAAAAATCAATGGGAAGAATTTACAAATACTGTCACATGGAAATAGGACCGCCTTGAACATGTGTTGACTAGTAAACTTAAACCTATAAATAGAAAAAATCACTATTAAGAATACCTTTGGAAAAAGATTGTTTAGACACAAGGATGTTGCATACATGCTTATACATACATTTCTGTAGAAGAAGATCCTTTTTCCTTACACAAACACACACACACGCATATAAACAATTGAACTTATACACAAGCAGGAATGTACGATTTGTGCTTCATTTTGAATAGTGTGAGGTGTTAACACAAATGAATCGTTTTAGGTTGCCCTTCCAAAATGTTGTCTTCTCTTTTGGGGTTCCTTTCAATTCATATTTGTTTCCTTGCGTTTGTGTTGTTGCTGCTATTGTCCCTTTAATTGTGCCTGCTAAAACGTTTGTTTTAATGTCCAAGTTTTGGTGACCTGTTTGTTTATTTTGGCTCTTGTTTAAAAATTGAAGAGAGGTTAGAAAGTTGCTAAAGTTATTTTAGCCAATGTCCGGAAAATGATTGAGAGAGACATCAAAATATTTTCCAGGATGTGTCAAACTTCTCAGTACCCTTAAGTAAAAAACTAAATCACAATGGATGATCTTGGCCAAACAAAGTTCATATAAACCAAATAATTTCTATTAGCTAGGAGCATAGTGACTGACCGTGGTGTGATGACTAATATCCGCGATTATCGCTCACATGCTCACAGGTTCAATCCCTCAGACAGCCACCTATTTGAGCGGCGGTCAAGTTGATCACTTCTAGTAATCAAGTAATTGATAAATCTTGTAACTGCTTTTCAAACCGTGACATCCGAAATCATAATTAAACTGTAGGTCCCGTTGATTAAGTCTAAAACTAGAATGCTTGTAAGTTAACACATATGTTGTTCATAGGATGCAAGGGAATTTGTCCGTTTTTTTAGGAATACATTAAAAGTAATTATGAGAATTAAAATTAAGATTTCGGAGTCATAGATATATAAAAATTGAACATGTACTCCAAAGAATAAACAATCATAATCTAACAAATTGTATACAGAAAAATTTAAAAAGTTGTATCAATACTAAAGCAATAACCGAGATTTTCTTTTAAGCCAACCAACCTCACTTCGCTGAAACCTCCATTTTGTAATAAAAAAGTTATCGCTCCTAGGTGCACCTGATTATTACCTGACTAATGTTGTAAATTGTAAACTTTTTCTTGAAATGTCGGGTTACCGGGAAGCTCTTAATGTCACAATCATTTATAGAGCCGTATTAATAAAGTAATCACTGACCCCACTTATACGTCTAATACTCAACCATTTGACAACTTTCTATTATCACAAGATATGCTACAACATTCCACAGACAAGAAATGTCCTTTTGAACAATTGTCTGCATTTGCAAATGACTCACATACACAGTAATATAAACATCCTTTCCATAAGCATCCACACATTCGTATAGAGTTGAGGCACATTCACATACAATCCACATAGGTATTAGTTGGCCATAGTTGCTTGAAGAGATTGTCAAGAATTCTTGTCCATTTGGAGCCATTAAACATAGCCCAACCGCAAATAAGGATAACAAGAGAAATCATTTAGTTGATATTTAAAATGTTGATCTTTAGACCTAAACTCTTCTCCGCCGGCGACGACTGGATTTGAGGCTCGTGTCAACATCATCAGTGGCAACAAATGACAACAAACAAGACTAAGAATTTTCAAAACGTTTCTTATTCACTAATTTCGATTAGACCAAAAGACGAGGAAAATGTGGCAGAAGAAGAAGCAGCTCTAGGCACGACTGTCACACATACGTACATCGGCGAGTGTTATCAGGAATAGACAAACAATCAATGACTGTGTTCGCCTACATTAGAACGGATATGAACTGTGCAGCAAAAAAGGACACAAACGATATAGTCCAATTTAAGGACTTTTAATTATTAATTCTGTACTAAAATTTATGAAATCTTATGTAGCGAAATATGTGAATATTTATGAAATATTTGGCAGTAATATTTGCATTTTATTTGGAAATATTTACCTGAACTTTCTATAGAATAATTTGTTACAAATTAGTGTGGAATGCAATTTCTATAGAATACAGTTTCCTGTAGAAGAATTCGATAAAGTTATGCATAGAAAAAATTAGGAAAGTTTTCACACAAAAACTTGCTATGGACTTATTAAAATTTTATATAGAGGAATTTTTTAACTGCAGAAAAATTTTTCCCAAATTCTGTACGCAAGTGTTTATCAAGATGTTCTTCAAAAGAACATACCTAAATTTTCTACCAGAGTTTATATAAATTTACTGCAATATTTAACAATTTGATCTGTAGAAGAATTTATTAACATCCTTATAGAAGACTTCATCGAACTCTTTTCCAGCAAATATTACCAAAAAAAAATTTTCTACAAAATTCTTTTTTATAGAAGAATTTATGTAAATTTTCTACAGAATTACTCAGAGAAATTCTTACACAAAAATATTAGAATTTCTATTAATTAGTTTTTAAGCATTTTCCATGGAAAACTTTTTTGGAAGAGTCCATGGAAAAAATTTTTTACAATTAGAAGAATTCATATTTGAATTTGAATTCTGAAAGTTGCTCTGGATAAAAATGGTCTTCAAATGAATTAACTAAAATTATATTAAAGAAAACTTATCATCACTTTCTATTATCTAACCAAAATTGTGCTTAATTGACGGCGTTTTGTATAGAAAATTTGTGTAGAAGATAAATTTCTCTAAAATAATTTTTATATTTTATATATTTAAGAATTTATTTCAGATTCTGTGAAAAATTTATTAAAATTTCCTAAAAATTGTATCAAAACATTCTGTGAGAGAATTTGCCAAAAAGATCTAGAGAGCAACCAACAGAAGAAATTTACTCTGGGATTACCAAAATTGTTCACAGAACAATTTATTATTGCTTTTTTTCGCTGTTTTTTTCGTTTCATAAACAACGATTTGAGGAATTTCTCAGTACTTTCTGTGGAAAAATTTGCCAATTTTTCTTCAGAAGAGTTTATTAAAATTGTATAAAACAGATAATTTTCTATTAGGAATTGAATAGAATTGATGATTGAAGACTTTCTATTATAGAAAACATAACTCACATTTTCTATTGCAGACTTTGTCGATTTGTCAATAATTTCTATAGAAGGGTTTACTATAAAGGTTTACTATAAATAACGAGGACAAATTTCGTTAAAATTGTCAATGGAAGAATTTATTAAATCTAATTAACATTTTCCACAGTATACGAGTATGTTATTAAAAATTTTCCCAGAAGAATTGGTATTTTCTATAAACTAATCTGGCAGTTTACGATTCCCCTCAGCTTGACCTAATAAGAAACCTCCATGAAAACGTATGTACGGGAGATTTAATATTAGCGTTGTTTATTTCAGCGATTATCTATAATTTAGACATTTCTTTTTAGAAAATGATATTTGAAACATTGTGGTAACTTCAGCTTACTCCAGAGGTCGCTAAATCCATAGTATAGTGTATCCTTGCTGTTTTTGATGTAGTAACTTGGAGGGAATCCAGGTAATAAGTCTTTCAACTAAAGTTGTTAATGAAGAGCAATATTGTTACTGAAATCCGCCTATTTTTTTTTCTTTTTTTGAAAAATCTTTTTTTGCCAATGTAAATATCAAATTTTTTTGTTGAAGATAAATTGTAATTGAAGCAACAATTTGTAGATCCGATATGCTTCCGATTTCGTTCTGACATTTTGTATGATTGCCATTAGAACTTCGCAAATATCAAGATTTGTATCCAGCATATGCTCAATATATGATGGGATTCCATTACAGTCTTACTCCTATTGCAGGGGCAGGTGTTGTCAATGTTTTCTGAGTAATCTGATGTTGGTGAAAGTAAAACCAGACAGACTAGAAATTAAGACAATCACTTATATTTCGCATTTTTCTGATTTCTCTCAGTAATAATCAAAGAGAAACATCGAATCGACCATTCAAAAGTTGCAGATTTAGTTCTACCTTTTTCGATTTTTTTCCACAGTATGATGTTTGCTGGAGTTTTTAGCTACTCATATATGTCGATTCACGGCTCATTTATGCTGATGTGGTGGTCTTGAATCTTTATGTTAATTTTTATTAAATAAGCAACAAATACAAGGAGTGTTCAAAAAATAAGGTAAATTTTTATTTTTCTCAAAAAATATTTATTCATCAATTTCTGTTTTATCTCCTTCAAAGTAGTCCACCTCAGATATGATACTCAGAGTTTTCCCCAATCCTCGAAGCAGTTCTGATACGCAGTTTTGGTATGTCCTTGAGCTCTTTCAGCGATTCGGTTTTTATCTCCTTGTACAGAGGTGGTGACAGATTGACAGAGGTGATTGATATGATGTCAGGGGGAGTAGCGGGGAATCCTCTAATCAATTTGATACCTCTCTCGTTGTAGTTGTGGAATGTAAATGTTGGACTGTATTGCGAATTATCCAATAGCGATGATCTTTAGGAGGACCAATTTCACAGCTGGTTTCTACCAGAGAACTGAAAATTGGAACTTGTAATTTGTATCATATAATTTCACAGTCATGTGAAATTATATATAATCAAATTGATCGTGCAGAAATGACAAGTGGCGATAAATAAAATATGAGAATTAAAATTAGTGTCAATTCAAAGGAGGTTTACTCAGACAACGAGTTGTGCTTACCAGTTGAGATCTGATTTGTAAGTGATATTTTCTTATTACAAAACTTTCGACAACAGTTAATTTCATATGTTACAATTCAGAATTCAGTTACATTTAGTACACATATTTTCACTCAATGGAGTTATGTAACACTTCATGGGCAAAAATTTGAGTTCATTCACAATATTCTTACAAAAGTACATTTTAATGTACAAAAAAAGGTTAATTTTAATATAAATTCAATGGTAAATTCAAATATGTATATAATTTTAAAATTATGGCTAAAATATTGAAGTTTAGACACTCATCAATCGTCGCAAAACGCCGTCCTTTCATGGGTCTCTTCAATCTTGGCAACGAGAAAAAGTCGCAGGGGGCCAAGTCTGGTAAATACGGTGGCTAAGGCATGATAACGGTGTTGTTTTTGCCCAAATATTCTCTCACAGGCAAAGATGGGTGAGAAGGTGCATTAATATGATACAAAAGCTATGAATTTTTTCCCACAATTCCTGGCGTTTTTTTCGTATTCACGCTTCACGCAAACAGTGCATAACTTCAAGATAATACTCCTTATTTACCGTACGACATTGTGGTAAGAACTCCTGATGCATTACGCCATGGTAATCGAAGAAAACAGTGACCAAAACCTTGACATTTTATCGAACTTGGCGTGCTTTTTTTTGCCTTGGCTCTCCGGGACTTTCCCATTGGAACGATTAGGCTTTGGTTTCGATGTCATAACATAACCAGTTATGGCCCCTTTAAGCAAATCTGGATCATCGTTGACGTCTCTCAACAATTCCTGAGCGATGATCACGTAACGTTGTTTTTGGTCAAAATTCAGCAATTTTGGAACGAACTGCGCTGCCACACGCTTCAATCCCCAAATTTTTGAAAATACAACTTATTTTTTGAACGCACCTCGTATTTAATTTAAGAGAATATTGCAACTCTCTGCATCGTAGTCCAATGGGAAACAATTAATTTAATACTATTTTGTAGCACAGAGATTGCTTTGCATTCAATTAATCGTGGCATAATCGTTCCAATAGAGGTTAAGATACTACGGATGGAATGCTAACTTCCCATTGGCAGGGATATTCAATTTTTTATCGATGTTAATGTGTCTACTGATGGGTCTCTACAAAATTAATTCTACATACCGCAAATGTGTAGGTATTTTACATGTTTTGTAGAACAGAAATTCCCTTTTATTAAAAACTTTATTTTTCCTAACTTGGTCCATATGTGATATGTTGGGAATGGAAAACTTTTTTGGTTGAAAATCTAGAAAAAGTCTTATGGCTCAAAAGGCTCATTTGGATTGTAAAAATCAATCCGCTTAAGCTTTTAATTAGTGGTCAACCGAGGATCACATTAGCTTGTAAACTGCTACTTTTAAACATATTATTCGTAAGCCATCCTTGCTGTACTCACTTAAATTTAGACAGCCGTCAGTTTATTCAAACATCGGAAAAAACATCCCATTATCCTAATCACAAACCTTGAAATCTATAATATTCCGATTAGATTAGCAAGTCCTAGACCTCGTGAGAATAACAAAATATTCTAAAAAGAAATCGAATAAGAATAACATAACGATTAAGGATTATCGCTTTATACCTAAGACTCAGATGTGGGACGGACGAGATTGTGATAGTGTTGAAAAGAATCGAACAGATGTAAAAAGAAAGAGAATAAAATCTAAATTAAGAAGTTTCCTTCTCATAAATATATGAAAAGGAGTCTGGTTACGAAATGAAATGTTTTCAAAAAATAAAGAGAACACTTTTGTTAAATGCTTTTTGGAAAATTCCTTTCCATATAATTCAGAGGTGATGACATAGTTTGATCACAAACAATAAAAAAACGCATGAAACAATTTTCTAGGTGCCTCCCAGGATCTTTCTGAAACTCGGCTTGAAAAGAAGCCAATACAACATGAGACAACATCTTCGTGCCATCCTACAACTGTGATAATTCGCTCCACTCACATCTTTCCATTTTTCATAACTCGGGCTTCGGCTTATTTTCCTTGTAGTTGCCCATATCTTATGCTCACCAGATAGAGCTCTTGTTGCCATAACGGGAAGGAAAATCTCATTGTGCCTACGTAGTTTTAATGCCACTTTAATAGTCTCTCACTCACTCTCTCTTCGATGTCTTTGGATATTCTTGACTAGTGACTGTTAGTGATTGTGGCTTATTTGGCATCAACAATTTTGGAAAGTCTTCGTCCTAATGAAATCCATTAAAATTGCTGCTTTAGCTGCTGGTACTAGGATGTAAATGCCGGCAATGTCATTATTGTTTGCTGCTGCTAGGAATTTTATTGACATCAGCAGAAGTTTTACAATCGAATCGATTAACATTCTCACATTTCCTAATAAACTATTACCAAGGTCTGCTTCCGTAGGCATGTTACAATATCTTTTCGTTCGTCTGGCTGTCGAAGTGGTTGCTCTCTTTTGTATATTTGGTGTTGACAATTTTCGTAATTTAAATTTCAAATTTAATTAATTTTTTGCCAGTGCTACAAGTCATCATACGTTAAAGGCTTGTGGTCTAATGTTTGTGTCAGTTATGTGCGTACATATGCAATGGAAATCTTTACTTGATAATTTGCAAATAAAGATTTCGAAAGGATTTGCATACCAACAAGAATTATATGAAGCAAAAAAAGAAAGTCAATTGGGATCAAAAATATTTGTCAAGATGAAGGGATAATCGCTTTGGACAACAGGTATATAGCAGAAAACAGATTTGAAAATGACAAGAATTGGAAATTTCGATAGAAATAGCAATCTAATCTGAAGCTTAAAATTATGCTTTAATATTGTCGCCTTAAAATATACTACAAGAAATAACATTATACTCATATTTTCCATCACATGAAAAAAGAAAAGATTTCAAATCCGAACGTTACCCAATGAATTGTCAGAAATTATGGTCTAAACAGCTCGGGATGTGTATTTTTTTAAATTTTTTCTAATTTTTTCAAATTTCAGGTTGTAGCTGTTCACTGCAAAATGTTATTCACAATTTATCATTTTGCTCTTAACAATAAATCTCAGTTTTGTGATAAATAATCGAAGATGCCGGTATGTTTATGTTTCAACTGTGTAATATTAACTAAAGTTGACAAATTATTTCACAAAAGTGATCACTCTTGATCTTACGTCTTCCTAAAAAGAATTGGCTTTCTTGTTTCATCATGAGATTGCTGTTTTGAAAATGTAAGTTCAAGAGTGCTTGGCTAATTATCCGTTCTCTTACTAATCACTCTAAACTTCAATTCGCTTTCTTCAAAATTACGTTTTATTTTGGATATGGGTAGAGACCCTACAATTTTCAGTAGAATTTATCATGCTATTAATATCAGAAAAAACAAGATTTTATACCATCATACCTCATATTTTAATTATATGTCTGTCTGTTGGGTGTACACTCCCAAACCGTGCACTCAATTGAAACGAATTTTTGACTAGATAATAGTTAGGTCCCTGGTATGGCTTTTAGTTGCGACTAATATGTGAACAATTAGTAGACATTTTAATAAACGTGCGTGTACATGGGATCAAAACAATTTTATAATTAGCTTTAGTAATTACGGTTAATTGATATAAAAAAAAAAAGTGTGAAGATACATCTATGATACGCCAAAATTATTTCCAGAGAAGAAAAAGTTTTACATTGAGAGCGTTTTGCTGTCAAACTGATCGACAAAACGCTATTTTCTTGTTTACTCAACTTCCGTACATTTTGGTTTTAAGAGTAAGTCAACTTTATGCCATAATTTTTTATTAGGAACCACATAATTAACACAGGATAATTACGTTACATTTTCAGGGCTATTAGTCTATTGAACATCGATCTGTTGAATCCAATTTCGGAGAGTTGCATCACACTTCAATCAGTTGAACCTAACACCGACCGATCAATCAGGCTTCAGTTTTCCGCACGAAGATGTTAGTTATACGTGAAATAATAAGCTGTCCGTAACGAATAGCAATCCGCCTAAAATTACACCCTAATTAAGTGAGGAGATCCACTTACGGATCTGCTACTGCATCCTTGCCCAATCTAAATTATTCGCAACCATTTTCTGCAAATAACAGATTGTAAATTAGTCTTAAGCCACGAATAAAATTTCTGTTAATTCTGGCTAAATCAAGAAAAATCAACTGCCTTACTATTTCATAAGATTTTATGAGTATTTCTGGCCACTTTGGAGACAACTGGACTTATCACATGCTGAAAGACTATGATTCAATGACGAGGATGGGTCCAAATATCTGTCTTATATTCTGCTCATCATATCATATTAGCCCAGAATGAAGCTAGATTGCTGTTCGTCAAGAGAAGACTTTATTTATCTCTTAATAATAATATAGAGATCACTCGATGGGTTATCGTCCTTCTTCAAAGGAAATTGTGGACTTTGCTTCTTTCATATCGTATCAGCTACGCATAGATGTCGAACTCAGCTTTGGCTTCGAGCAATGCTTGCCTTATCGGACTATATAGTAATCGACCGAGGCGCTATGGTCAGTACACGCGATTATCGTTCGCAAGATTGCGAGTTCAGTCCCCTATATAGGCGATTAGCTCAATGTGTCTGACAAAGACTTCTCCAGGTGACAACATCCGGTTAGTTGTCGATTTACCTAGTTCAAAATCAATAAGTACGTAATAGGTTCCAATCAGTACTAAGCTTTCATCTTTCAAGTCGCATGGAAGTATTCTCCCCATATTCATATCACACTCCTTGTATCCGCATCCAGGTTTCCATTGCCATCCATTTCAACTAATTCTCTAGTTTATTTCAAATAACATTTTGAATGAATTGTCCTAAGCTTGCCGTATGGTTTGCCATATTCGCATCAAAATATCAAATAAATACACAGCTTAACATTAAGCTCAAATGTTGGCGCCTTAACATATGCCATAATTTATTTCGCAGCCTGAATGACATCTCATTTTTTGTTATGGTTATATCGTAGACAGGATTCACGCTGTTTCAAATTAGCCTTTAATGTTAACACTCTAAAGTTTAAAGTTTAAATTAATCATTCAACCTAATTAAAATCACATCTTTGTTGCCCCCTTTCACTTTCTCTCTCTATTTTGAGTGATCCACTAAGCAATGTTAACTATAATAAAAATTGACCTCAATGAGACCATCTTGGCAAAAATACCATCGCCGTTTGCTCTCACAAAAATATTTCAGCTTTATTATTGCTATGAAGATAGTTTGGGGCAGCAAATGTTACTTTATCTAAATATTACTATAGCATCATGTAGTGAACCATGACTTGCCCTGTCAATTACCATAAAAACATGCGTCATGCACAAGTGTCAATGGGGTCATTTAGGTTACCGCCAAATGTTTCAATGGCACCAACGTACAAATTCGCTCAAAACATTATTTGATCTTCTTTCACTGGCTAAAAACCTTATGTGCGTGTATGTGTGTATATATATATTTAAGTATTCAAAAGGATAGAAAGGACTTTAAGAAACCGAAAAACAAAGAAAATTGTGAAAAACCTCACATTTGCTGTTTTATACGAGGTCCTCCTTATGCCGCAAATAGCTGCAAAAAATCCATTCTCCTTTTACATGCAATCATCGACATCAAGACATTCCATAAAGGATAACTACCATTTCGTACAGCAACCATTCATGTGCATGCACATTATTAAAGCCTGCAGCCAACGGCGCATTAGTGTGAGTGTGGCAAACAGTAAACTTACAGGTTCGGCTCTTACAAACACGTGAGGGTATGCGAGTGAACGTATGTGCGCACTAGGATTTGTGGATATGGGAGGGAGTTACTGTGTGCTCATGTATATGTGCATATAACCACATCAAGAAATAGATGAGTGTCTTTTGTATTAGACATCTGTTTGTGCAAATTAATATACATACAAATGCACCGACATACATCAACTCTACGATATGGAAAACCACAAATGGAGTAAACGACAAATAGAGTAGAAATTTCCACAGTTATACGCTATATATAGAGATTTTTGCAAAGACCGAAACGGCGCATAAAGACAGTGATACAGGAGCTACAAAAATGTTATTTGAAAAATAAAACAATTTATTCGGTTGTAATGGAAATGTTGTATAATTGTTTATATTTCTAACCAACTTAAAAACCCACCAACCCCGCGGCAACTACCAATTTTGATATTTAGTTATTTTCGCCTATCCTTTGTGATCAAACTAAACCTGTCTTAATCTGTCCAAAGGTAGCTTATTTATTGTGGATGGAATGTGATACCTTCTTTGAGAAATTTTCAAATTTTTAGTGTGAAAAAATAGTGTGCTACAACGCAGACACTCGCGCCTCCAAGGGACATAATCACGCCATAATCAATCCTCACTTGGCTGATTTATTTGGGATGATTAAACAACAGCAATTCTTCCAGAAAAGCTTCAAAATGTTGTTTGTATGAAAGTATATTTTGCATAAGGCATGTTCCTTTTTCCAGTATACGATATAAACAGCGCTTTATTCCCTTTCCCAACGGATATGATTACGAAGTAATCCTACGAGCCAAAGTTATTGAGGAAATGATATTTTTATATTTATTTCATTGGCCCCACCGAAAATGTACGTCCAGTAACATAGTATTTTTCTCATTTTACAGAAGATATGTTCCTTTTTCCAGAGAATATGAATTCCCTGTATTGTATCGCCTTCGAAGTAAATCCCTTCGAGCTTCAGTTTAGAGTTCTCTTTTTCAGAGTTCTCTTTTAAGCCTTCAATCGCCATAAAACACGAGTCTCGAAGTTATAATTTGAGTTTCGAAATAGAAAATAGTCAGCCGGAGTCATCACTTGATCGCAGTGATAGTGGGATGATGTTCCATGAGCGTTCTTTCCACAAATCTAGCCTTTTTTCACGAGTTTCCCCAAATAACATTGTTTATTTATCGTCAGATCGTCTGGTAACACCGCGATAATCACAGAAAACAGTCAAAATTGCCTTAACTTTTGATATATTTTTTGATTTCGGTTCCGATAGAACTTTTGAATAAAATTAACATCTTTCGAATGTTTTACACGATTGTTAAAATGATACGAATTGATTTGTGAAATTAAAGTGGAACCTAGAAAATTCAGCGGTTACCTCCCGCTAACCTAAATTTTGATACTTTTTCTTTGATACAGTTGATTCGCCATAAGTTTTTTGTAACATTTTTAACAATTCGGCACACTAAATTCCATTTGTAGTACAAAATTGAGACTCATTCTTTGTACGATATTTCCAAAATCGAGCACTATAAACAAGCTACATAATAAATCGCGCTCAAATTTCGGATTAATAAAGAAGACAGAATAAACAGAACATACGTGAGAAGTATATCCTTTTAGTACATATTTTTTTTTACTTCGCTTGAGATTGAGTTTTGTAACAAATCATTTTATAGAAGAGAAATTCCTCTACCCAAAGAGCTTAACCGCTGCTAACCCGATCCACAGATGGCTGAAATATAACAGATGGAATTGTACTATTTAGGAGATGTTCGAGGATGTGCCTAACGTTTGACGCAAAGTTCGTGAAATTTTCGAATTTCATCACCATGTTCAGAGTTTTACGGCAAAAATACAGGACAATACCAGCCTTAAGATATACAATTCGTGTTTTTTGTCCAAAAGAATAAAACTTGCTTGTCGCCAAAATGTAAACCGCCATTAGATTACTCAAGCACGAAAAAATCAAAATTCCAAACTCAATACCATTCATCACATAATGATGAGGAACTAAAGGGTGTCCCAACAAGAACGCAAGATTTAAATTTGGCACCATTCGAAGTGTCATTGTTTGGCATTTGAACAATTGTTATTGTTTGCTAGTTGAAGGCACGAGGTTAGTAAAAATGGAGCACTACACGAATGAACAACGCATTCTCATTGTAAAATTGTTTTACCAAAATGCTGAAAGTTTTGCGGCTACAGTTCGCAAATTGTGATCAATTTGGGGTCACAATAATGCTCCAAAAGAGTCAACTGTAAAAAGATTAATGGATAAATTTGGAAAACTTGGTCTGTTAGTGACGTAAAGACAACAACGCGACTTCGACCAAGTCGATCGACCGAAAATGTCGCAGCTGTACGTGATGATGTCGCAAATTGGTGTCTCCAAATCCACTATGCAGCGAATTTTGTCGAAAGATTTGCATCTTCATGCATACAAAGTTCAATTGACTCAGGAACTGAAGCCAGCTGATCATGGACAGCGAAGGGAGTTCGTTAATAGGGTATTGGAAATACAACATGAAAATGCCGATTTTGCCGATAAAATCATCTTCAGTGACGAGGCCCATTTTCATCTTGATGTCTTCGTCAATAGGCAGAATTGTCGCATTTGAGGTGAGGAAAATCCTTGAGTCATTCACGAGAAGCAAATGCATCCTCAACGTGTCACTGTGTGGTGTGGATTTTGGGCTGGAGGAATCATTGAACCTTTTTTTAAATGAAAACGAGGCATGTCAAGTGCAAACAGTCAATGGTGTTCGGTATCGTGAAATGATAACCAGTTTTTTCGTGCCTAGAATTGAAGAAATGAATGTGGAGGGCTTGTGGTTTCAACAAGACGGCGCCTCATGTCATACAGCCAGAGAAACAATTCAATTGCTGCATCACTCATTTTAGTCTTGCGTTCTTGTTGGGACACCCTTTATAAGGTCATGTCTTCCAAAACACAAATCTTTAAACTTGTAACGGAGAAGAATAGTTCTCCCGATAAATGGATAATATGAGGAAAAGAAATCGGAATAATATTGGATTTTGGAAGAGTCACATCAAACCAAAACCACGTTTGTTAAAGGAAAGAACAATTGGAAATATTATTTAAAAGTTAGAAAAATTGAAAACGTGATCGGTTCCGTTTTCAACTTTTCTAACAATTTTTTTTCAATTTTTGCTAACTAAAAATAACAAAATGGATATGCAGATTATATTGAGGATGTACAACAAGCACTTTGCCATAGATGAAGATATGAAACGGCTCAAAGATGTTGACAAAAAGTAAAGAACAAGGGGGAATAGTTCTTCGCTTCCAGTGACAAGAGACTGAAAATATGCATATCGTGCATCATCTCCTGAACGTAATTTGACTGAACAAAAGCATGCCCGATTATTGGATTCACAGCGTCCAAGCCAGCTATAGCGGAATTAACTTTGTGAATTTGACATTCTTTGGATGATGCTTTTAAACCGACCTGTCCACAAGTGACCCAATATTCACAACGTGAAATGACTCATAAGAATCTCATCATCATGCATGAATTGCTGGATAGCAAAAAAAATTTAAATCTTATTTAAAGGTATGTCTGAGCTGAGTATCATTGAAAGGCTTACAGATATGAAATCTACAGTAAGGACACAAAATGATGTCAAATTCTCTACATGCTAACTATCTCACGAGCCAAGAGTCGGTAAACTTTATGTGCGACTCTTAACTCCGTAATTGAATCAAATTCGCACACAAGCCAACAGGAACTCTGGCATGGAACTCCCTTATGCATATTGTATAATTCATATCGATTAGCTTCCACCGCAGCAATCGATCATAATCGATCAAATAAAGGCCATTTCATTTTGAAGAAAAAATGTCCTTCGTACTAATGTTTAACTTCAATATAATTATATTCAAAATAATTATATTCTCTTCATTATATTCGCTTTAATTTCCAAATCCACAGCTAAAATTTGGGAGGAAGAAATTTTCCACCAAGCTGCAGAGAATCGAGCTATTACGTACGAATCTTTGTAGCCATCTTGAATAGGAAATGAGCAAAAATACTATCCAAATATATGGCTAAGCTTAGTATTCTTGAAAATCCGACAGATACGAAGACTTCAGTGAAGAAAGAAAGCGACTTTATGCGCCAAGTCCGGCTTTTATTTTTATTTGCAACCTTCGGCTCCGAGTCAGAATCTAGGACGCCCGTGTGTCATTACGAACTCCAAAGAAACTCTCCCAGGAATGTCTGTGACCACAGTTCAGCTATATGTTTAGGAATTCAAGACCATCGCTTATGTGGTGTGTGTGCCAGTGTTAGTGCAAATTTCGTAAGTATACACGAAGGTGCGGGCACAAAATGTATGCGCGTGTTTGTGTTCAGGGTAATAAGATGCAATTGAGCAGAATTTAAAGGGAAAATCAAAAGTTTTAAAACTAAAAGGAACAATGAGGCATACATAAATGCATGAATGTATGAAGGAGCGATTGCTGGTACTTATATGTGGTTCGATGAATGATGACTGACAGGATGGATGTTTGGACGAATGACTGGCGCAAGCAAGCTGGGACAGACGGAGGTTGCAAGGAAGGAATGAACAAGTGACTGAATGTGTGACAGAATTTGCGACTATGAAATATGTGACTACGTGTTTGCCCGGCTGAAGGAATACACTAACTTATGGTGAAGAGAAATACGATCGCGCTTGCACACATATTTCTACTATTATTGCTGTGAATAGTTGTTAGTCTGTTTTATAGTTTAAATGCATACATGAATGCCATCTAGTTAGCATCATTTACACACATACAGCCACACACAGGCACTCGCACAGTGGAAGAGTGGGCTACAGTGACACGTAAGGATATGGTTTTACATACTTAGCCTGGCTTTTGCACTTGTAGCGGTACGGCAAAGATATTTAAATATGTGTACTCTCTCGCACACAGATACCTAAGACAAAAAGCCATATATAACGGTACAATTTAATGCGTTTATTATTTGATGATGTTAAGAAACATATCGGTTTTGTATATGTTTGTACCAAAGCATGAAATCATACATATACACACATATATAGGTATATAGTATAATGTGTTATGGAGTTTAGAAATTGAAGAGCCTCTCCAAGGGCCTACATACGAACACTTTGCAGTGTCTGTTTCATGGGGGGGAAATAATATAGAGAAACGAACTCGCTCACCCAAAATACTATC
>JAHXMU010026569.1:0-40449 GCA_019455685.1 Philornis downsi
TTTAGGTGATTTGTGGTAATATATCTGTAAAAATACGCGTTAAATGTTTATCAATCTTAAATGATCGCCAGTAATTGTTGTCGTATTGATGTATGCATGATCCTTTTAAAACGTTGCCAATGGCAACGAGTTTGTTTTAATCAATTGTCCAACAATACAAAATATAATAATGATGGTTTTAAAGACATATTTTCAAATAGTTGAAAACTTATTTACATTTAATTTGCATATTTTCTGCACAGACCGAAAAGCAAAACGAATTCAAACCCCTGAATCTCTGATTAGTAACGACGTCGCTTACTTCTTTCGGGACAGACCATAAAAGCCTGTCGATTTGTGATGATAATATAACATCCTTATTGTGGTCAACGTCAACGTCGCCGTCGCTTGTCCTCGTCTTGATCTCATCGACTATGCTTAAAATACAAATCTTAAAGATTTGTTAAATTATTCAAATACAATGAGAGATTATCATCTTCATCAACAACGATGGATGGATGAATGCAATACATCCATACGGATAAGGAAAAAGATGCATCCATTATTAAGGTGTATGCCACTTTTCCCCTCCTTGCAAGTGTGTAACCAACGTATTAAAAAAGGCTTTAAGCAAAGCGATATTTTGGCAGAGATTAGAATAAAGACAGAAATCTGCATTTACACATTTAGCAAAAAAAAACAACAGCGAGCCAAAAAATTTACATATAAACTGATTAAGATATTTGTTTATTTGGTCGCGAGTCAGCAACTCTCAAGCTTGGCGTTCTTTCTTAAACTTGCATGATTAAAGGCTTTAAAGACAAGATCGATAAACAGCTTATACGATGATCATTAGTAAAAAGTTGTTAAATAATTAAGATTAACATTTATTATCATTAAATCGATATCTTTGGCTTGTTAGAGTTGTTATTTTTTTGTTAAAACGGATTTAGGGACACTTTGCAGACAGTATTTTCGATGTTAAAGCAAAACCACATAACGTTTTGATAGCTGCATTTGGATAACATTTTAAACATTATGGGTTTTCTATAAGAGTCATAGCTTCCACTCCCCAATTTTGGCTAAATGATAAGTAATTATGTGGTTACATTTTTCGATCATTCGGACAACTTAAATATCTATTTCGCATGACCTGCTTAACAATTACAATTTAACAGTATTTCCAACTTCACTAATTAAATAATGTGTCGAATTTTATGTATTAAAAATGGACCAATTGCAAGGACATTAAACACGGAACATTTTTTCAAAAAAGTATTGAAGCATTTTAGAACCGTTATGTATTTTCTGTTAAAATCAATGTGTAAGACATCGACACTTGTTAAATAGATCAAATATCCATACACAAATTTTTAGTAGTAACGTTGGTAACGTTCCCTTGGGGTACATTAGAAATATTCCACAGTTCAATTATTATTATTGCCTTTACGATAAAATGTTTTTTTTTTTTTTTTAACAAACGATGGGGAGAAATGATGCAATATTCGTATTTTTAGGGGATAGATCAGGGAAAAAATGGGGCAAAAATGCTACAAATTTACTTTTGTATATTCCTCTTTTCTCCTCTCTACATATAAAAATCCTAGTATGCTATTTTGCACCAACCGAGGATTCAGGCAGGTCGACAGGGACCTCTTCGACGTACTGTTGGAGGTAATTCAGAGGGAAGCTATAGTTAACACGACTTGTAACAATTTTAACAAAAGTCATATGATACTCGCTTAAGCGAATGACATATACATACATAATTGGCAAAAAACTGCAAGACGTTACTGCGGTCTTCTCAAGCATTAAGAAAAAATTCATCTTGCAGAAAAGGGGAACAAACCCAAGTTATTAGTTTCGGTGAACAAAGAGTCTACACATTTGGGACACTGCCTGAACGTTTATAGTCATAACTTTGGGTTGACGGATGAACTCACCTATGTATGTCAGCTCTGCTCTGGGTTTTGGGTAAAAATAAAGATGTTAGCCTGGAAATCAGGAAAAGAGTATTGCCTGTTAATAGACCTTACTATAGATTTACCAGGTGATTTAATGACAAAGCCCTCACTAATCATGTCTTGCTGTTTGGTTCAACCTCTTAGACTATTACACATCGGTACTGGGAGTCTTTGAGCTAAAAATACTCTGAAAAATATAATATATGGATCTCTTACCGTTAACCTTCCGAAATTGTATGAACCCAAAATTGCATGAGTTGTATCCCGACACTGCTTAGATCCAGCGCATCAAAATAAAGCGGTAGTTGTGTCTGGTTGAGTGCACTGGCAGTGCAGAAGAAGGCGGCCAAAACTTTATCGGAAGGACCAAACCTTGGAAATACTGTTAAAACTTGGTTGGTCGAATTGGAAAAGGAGCACAGAAAACCGGTGTGCTTGGGTTATTTCGTAAGTTAAACAGGGTTATCTATTTAGTGGTTTCAAAACCTCCGGTCTGACAAGGCTGTCAGATGTTAAATACCTGACATCTGAAGTGTTATTTATTTAGTGAAAGGTTTGCTATTTACGAATATGGATCTTTTAATAACCGAAAAACGCTTAAAAATAACTAAATCTTATTACAAAAATGATGATCCAAACGTGGTCACTTTCCGTCCACTACGGAATGACTAAGGTCGTCATAACCAATCCACTGTGCAAAGAAATGACAAGATTATTAAGAAATTTTAAGAGACCAGAAGCGTTACAGGTGTGGTCAGGGCTGTGCATCATCCTAATGTGCGCACTGCCGAAAATATCGCTTCTGTTGGTGGAAGTGTGGCGGATAGTCTGAATTTCATTTCAGAGCGCTATGGCCGCATAATAACCTTATTATTAGGAACTGGACGATATGTGATTTCAACAAGACGGTACCGCGAGCCACACAACATGACCGATTTTAGCTTCATTGCATGAGAAGTTTCCAGAAAGTATAATTTCACGTTTTGGCCACTAAGATCATGCGACTTGACACCGTTAGACTTTTTTGTGAGGCTATACCGAAGGCCTTGTTTATGCGACTAATAACCAAACGTTGGAGCATTCGAGAACCAACATTCGTTAAGTTACTGCCGATACAATGCCCAAAGTGTTTGATAAAATGGTCAAAACTACCTTAAAAAGTTTCATTGCTGCAACCAATTCATAATTTCATAATGGCAAGGTCTAAGCATTATAATATAATTAAAGTTTCATCGAAATCATAGCATTATTTAACTTTTCTTTTGAAACCTAAAAATGGTTAACCTGGTAACACATATGGTCGAAAAAACAAGTACACCTGCTTATTTTTACTTTGGCGGAAAGTAAACTTGGCAATTCTTTCTTATTTAAATAACTTTAATATGGTAATGCCTTTAAAAGTAAAAACAAAACTGGGGCTTTCCCGTTGTACGTGTTCACTGTGAATTAGTTTTTTTCAATACTTGGTCAAAATAATAAATACATTGCTCAATTCTTGAATATTGTCTCAGTCTGCTGTAGTCTTTTTGGAAAGGCTAGTTATTTTACTGTTGTTTATCTTTATTCATAACAAAATATTTTGTTAAAAAAGATCAGCCATGGGTCGAAAAAGTCATTGTTGTCCAGAGGAGAGAAAAATTGTTTCAAGACTAAGAGAAAGTGCCAAAGTCTTCGTTCTATAGCAAAAACTATAATTTGGTTGCTATTTCTTGTACAAAACGCTTTAAAGCCTAAAAAGCAACAAAAACAACAGATATCCGTATTAACGTAACACTTGCGAAGAAGGACCCGTTTGTGTCTTCAAGAGCGATTTCAGCAGAAATTAGAAATGTAATTTCATCGCGAACAGTTCGTCGTAGATTACAAGAAGCACATTTCGCAGGACGGACAGCCAGAAGAGTTTCCTTGCTTAGACAAAAAAATTTAAAGGCTAGATTGGCGTTTGCAAGAAGTCATTCCAATTGTCCGGAGGAGGCGGTAAAAAAATGGCGAAACATTTTGTGGAGCAATGAAACAAAAATTAATGTATTTGGGAATGACCGTGCCCGGAATGTTTGACACCCTAAGGGTAAGGAATTCCATGTTCGCCTTACAAAAAAGACGGTCAAGAACGGGGGGTCAATACTATGGTCTGGTGGTTGTTTCTCGTGGTATGGTATCGGTCCGATACATCGAATTACCGACACTATTAGCAGATTTTACTACAAAGATATCTTGGAAAATACGATCTTGAACTATGCCGTGGAAAGTATGCCTCTTAGATGGACATTCCAGCAGTATAACGATCCGAAGCACACTTCTAAATTGGTAAAGGATTGGTTTCAAGATAATAATATTGCCCTTTTTGACTGGCCAATTCAATCTCCGGGCCTAAATCCGGGAAAATCTTTGGGAAGAGTTGAAACAAAGAATTGGAAAGGATGTTTTTAAAAATAAGGATCAGTTATGAAATTTTGTTCAAAAAACCTGGCATGAAATACCAGTAGAAACACGCAAGGAGCTTATTGCCAGCATGCCAAAAAGAGTCAACAAAATAATTGAAAATAAAGGTGGATGTACCGGCTTTTAATGAAACTCAGCAAATGTACTTATTATTTTGTCCAATGTTTTTTGATTAATTTCTTACTTTTTGAAAAATACTGAATTTAATTTTTGTTTCTTGTTATTGTATTAGTATTTATTTTATTTCCAATAATAATAAAAAAAATAAATTAGTATTTATTTTTTTCTTTTAGTTTAAATAAAATTTCGTCTACGAGCGTTTAAAAGGAAATATAGGGTGCACTTATTATTTTGACCATATGTGTATATAATAGATAAAGATGTCTATTCTGGTCGCCATATAAGTAAGTGGACAAAATGGAGCTGATGAGATCCATAAAGGTCAGAATTTTGTCTTTCATATAAGCGTTGGGTAAAAGACCAATACTTCGATAGTTGATCGTCTTTTGCAACGTGGATCATAAAATACTGAGATTCCAATCACCGGGCATACAAAACTTTTGCATGCATAAGCTTCTAATTATGCATGCAGTTTATGAGCTCATCGGTCTTACACAGCTCTGCCGGAAGGCTACGAGCACCTGCAGCTTTGTAGTTCTCATGACTTCACACTGCAATTTTGTTCTCTATTTGCCTTGGTGCTGAACAATTTGTGCCATTGTCAATAATTGTCCTGATTTCTTGAGTTGTGCTACGATCCTGAACTATTAGCTTATATAATTGCAAAAAACTGCTTATCGGTGACCAAATTTCCATCATTGTCCTTACAATGCCTTGTAAAGCATAACACAATCTTCGAATTTACAAACTATATTAGTAACCAAGTCCGTCAGTATAAATACAAAAAAAAAAAACAAAACTGGTTTGGTAAAAGAGCAAAGTTTCTCTTAGTGAAATACCTTCATCGATTACATTTTACCAACCACATTTTACAGTTCAAATGCTTATGTATACTAAATGCTGTAAAGGTTAGTTCATTCCTTGGTGGTCCTTGGCACAAATGAGGCATGATAAAAAATATTACAACAATAGCAATTAAACCCAAACCCATGTCCTTAACCTCCACATATAGGGTTATCATCAGCAATTGACCACTATCATATCGTTATCTCTGAGAAAGGACGAAAGACCTTCATAACAATCATAACAACAATTATGATTGATTGCTTTTGCATTTTACAACAATAAATAAAATAAAAATAAATATTTCAAAGATCTGATAATGAAATCTTATGTGTGTGTGTTGTGCACTCCGAGTTTAGCGCAATTGCTTCTTCGCTCTCATTAGTTGCTGGCTTCGAAATTTATTGTTGGCCAACGCTCATTAACCGTATTGAAGCTCATCATAAATCCTAATCCTTCTTCTGGTTCTTGGTGGTAGGACAACATGCAACATGAGGCACACGTGAAAAAACATTATTTTTTGTGCAAACAATCAATCGCCTGACATCGATAACTAAAAAGGAGAGTAGAACCACAAACGTTGATATTCACTTTTTTTCCATTGCTTCATTTGCTCTGAAAAGGCGCAATTTCTTCTCCCATAAATCATTGGCCTGAAAGGAGCCGTGCATTCTTCTACTAAGTACTTAGTTGGGAGGTTTTTGTTTTTTTGGTATTATCGCAAAAAACAAACATTGGCAATTTTTGTTTTATTGTGTAATTGGTGTATGATGATTTTGTGAAGAGTTGATGATGGTGGCGTCGGTGGTGGCGACCATTGTGGAACTGTGTGTTTTTTCTGGTGTGTTTTTTTACGACCAAAAAACAATTGATGTTGGCCTCACACGATGCACTACACATTATGTAAGGAACAAATTAAGCCAATTACTTATAACAAGCAAATATTTTCGTTACACAAAAAAAAATGGAAAAAATTTTTCAAGGTATTACTAAAGTAAAGTTAAAGTTCATATTTATAGATATTATGATGGTAGCTCATTTTTCTACTCTGGGATTTCGCTGACTGCAGGTGGAATATAGCAGTACATAATCTAAATCTATTGAAAATTTGAAGGAAATCTGAAGATCCTAGAAGGATAAAGGAAACTTCGTAGTGCAAACTGTGGGTGTTCACAGAAATACTGCTATCCAAGTAGAATCAACAACGTTTAATAATAATGCGTTATACCATTTGAGGCCAGAGAATCAGTATTATCTTTATTATATGCTAAGATTTTTAAGCAAATACCAAAAACGGGATAAAAAATAAAACCTTAATTTTTTATCGATTGAATCTCAGGATGCTGTTCAAATTTCAAAAGCAGGAACCCGGTCGCCAAAATGAAATTAAATTCGAAAATACTTTTGATTTTTTTTTTTTCAGTTTCTAGAAACAAAATCAAAAATATACTAAGTTTTTATTAAGATTCCGAAACCCGATACAAAATTTTATTGAAGTTTATTTCTTTCTTCACTTTCTCAACATTTTCATCGGTTACTGATGGGCTGGGGCGTTCAGAGCGAGCGTCGTCATTCACATCTTGTTGACCTTCTGTGAAAAGCTTGTATCACTTGTAAACATTTGTTTGACTCAGAGTACTCTCACCGTATGCCACTGTGAACATTTCAAGTGTTTTTGAGCACTTAATTCCATTTTTTACACAAAATTTGATGCAACCTCTTTGATCTATTTTTTTTCGATAGCAGAAAATCACCGAACACGCAAAACACTTGTCTTTTTTATGCGTCTTACAAACAAACTAAACGTGCTATATGGATGACACCGTCAACATATCTTCGCGACGAGTGTACCAACATAAAAAAAATAAGAATCGAATGTACGTAGCCTGCGAAATTTGAAAATTCACCTTATTTTTTGAACACACGTCGTATACTGTAATTTAAGTGCTTAGATTCCCAACCTTCCGCAATAACTAAATCCTAAGCCCTACTCAACATATATTCGCATAGCCGAACATATACATTATAAAGTCTTTTGTTTATATTTTATTTAAAATTTTTCGAATCAAAACAAAAATAGACAAAATTTTTGAGTAGGTATGAAAATTTCCGTGAACCCGATATCGTAAATCCAAAAAATAATTTATTTTCAGCAACTCTATCTTTAGCAATTTGGTCATGAACTTTTTCTCTTTCAAGAAATGTATCAACATTAATTAGGTTCAGGTCTGATTAATATTAAGAAACGAAATTGCGTAAAAGTACATTTTGATTGAGAGGAACAGGATCAATATAGTGTTACAATTTAGTTGCAGGTATGAAACGCATAAATGTTTGAAGTAAGTTGTTGCTTCGAAACAAGTTTTAAATGTATTCTAAATAAGGTTTATATAAAAACTGGAACAAAATTAAACTTTTGTGAAGAAATGTAAAAAAAGCGTTCCATTAGTGTTTGGTTAACTGGATGACCATCGCCCAGACCAAACGACTAAAGCTAGAATCACGAACATTGAGCTATACATCGAATAGGTGGACGATAATAAAGAATTTTTCGTGTCCAAATCTATCACCACCGTCCAGCTCAAACAGCTGAAAATTGGTGTCCACATTAAAATTCCAGTGTTGGTAAGCAATAGGAATAAAAACTGTGTAAAAAGGAACCAGTCTGGTATGACAAATGACTATGTGCTTTTATGGGTAAAAACTGGTCAAATAGGATTAAAATGGTACCACCGACTAGACTAGGCTAAACTGCTAAATCTAGAATCACGTAAATTTATGTGTCCGTCCTTCTCAAAGTTTGGGCGAATGATAAAATTAGAATTTGCAATTGGTTTGAACGAATGCAGGAGGAAATAGTCGAATTTAACATATCAGTATACACCTGTGCCAGCGTTTCTTCTAATCCTCGAAACACTTCTAAAACGCGCTTTTTGGTATCGCCAACAGCCCCTGTTTCGATTTTTCTTTTATTTCCTCAATCGTAGCAAAACGCTTTCCTTTCATCGGTGTCTTCATTTTTGGGAAGAGGAAAAAATCAGCGGGGGCCAAATCCGGTGAATACGGTGGTTGAGGCATGATTGCGGTTTTGTTTTTGACCAAAAACTCGTTATCATGGTGCAAAATCCATGATTGATTTTTCCACAACTCTGAATTGCTTCGCGCAAACGGCGCATAACTTCAAGGCAGTATTCCTTATTGACCGTACGACCTTGTGGCAAGAATTCATGATGCACCACGCCATTGCAACCGAAGAAAACAGTGAGCAAAGACCTTCACATTTGACCGAACTTGGCGTACTTTTTTCGGTCTTGGCTCTTCTGGACGCTTCCGTTAGTATGATTGGGCTTTGGTTTCAATGTCATAGCCATACAAACATGATTCGTCACCAGTTATGACCTTTTTGAGGAAATCTGGATCGTCGTTGAACACGTTTAACAGCTGCTGAACGATGTCCATGCGACATTGTTTTTGCTCAAAATTTAGCAATTTTGGAACAATCCGCACGTTTCCGCACGTTTCACGCCTAAAACCTCCGTAAAAATTGCTTGATATGAGCCGAACGATATGCCAACAACATCAGCACCCTCTCTAACAGTGATTCGACGATTATCCAAAATCATTTTCTTCACTGCTTCAATGTTTTCATCGGTTGTCAAATTATATATGTCGGCATATGATATTTTGAAGAATATAAATGAAATATGAAATTAAAGAAGGCCCTTGTTGATTGTGCTCATATGATGCTCACCCATTGCTGTAAAGTTTGTAGTTATTCTACTAGAGCAAATAACAAGGTTGAGTAATTCCCAAAAAAAAATTGGAAAGGATAGAATGCTGATTTGTTTCTTCAGACGTATTGGCCTATTACCAGTCTTATCAAATGTATTTGGAAAACTTTGTCTACTGAAACTAAGAAGCTTTAGGGAAACTTTAAGAGAATAAAAACTACTGAATAATAAACTAAACTAATAAACTTTTGAAAGCAACAGTTTAATATTATTGAGATTATTAAAACAAATATAATAACAAATACCAATTTTCACCAAAAGCCCGTCCGCTTATTTGATGAGAATGTCTACATCGCTCGAAATTGTAGTGAGAATATAATTTATGGTAGTGAGAATATAATGCTCGGCCTAGTCGAATATATAGCGAAATTTTTGACATTTGTTAGTCAACCAAGGCAATGGATGCTGAACCAAAGGCCTCCATTTCTTTAGGCAGCGGCTCAATATTTGTGGACGCGGTTGCTGAAAATAAATAAAGAATATTAAACCTCTTTCTGAAACGCAAATGCAGCAAACCGGAAAAACTGGAACTGTAGGAAAAAAAACTTGCTTTTTATAATGTATCTACCAATTTTACAATATATGGTTATAACCATTCAGTGGTTGCAAAACCGCCGTTCTGACAAGACTGTCAGCTGTTAAATACCTGTCATCTGAAGTGTTATTTATTCAGTGAAAGGTTTGCCATTTACGAATATACCTATAGATCCTTTAACACGAAGCACGCTTAAAAATCGATAAAACTTACTACAAAAGTGGTGATTCAAACGTGGATACTTTTCGTCCATTATGGAATGACTAAGGTTGTCATAACCAACTTACTGTGCAAGGAATTTGCAAGATTATAAAGAAATTTGAAGAGACTGAAAGCGTCACAGATATGGTCAGGCCTGTGCATCATGGCAATGTGCGCACTGCTAAAAATATCGCTTCTGTTAGTGAAAATCCGAATTGCAATTCAGAGCGCCATAGCCGTATGATAACTGACTTTTTTTGAACTGCAATTGAAGATCATGAACTGGACGATATGTGGTTTCATCAAGAGGGTGCCATGAGTCAGACAACACAACCGATTTTGGTTTTATTGGATGAGAAGTTTCCAGCAAGCGTAATTTCACGTTTTGGCGACATCAATTGGCTACCAAGATCATGCGTTTTGATACCCTTAAAGTTTTTGTGGTGCTATGTTAAAGACCGTGTTTGTGCGGATAATACCCAAGCATTGGAGCATTTGAAAACCAACCATTCGTCAAGTTATTGCCGAGATACCGACCGAAATGTGCGAAAAAGTGGTCGAAAACTACCTCAAAAGAATCCACTGTTGCAATCAATCCATAGATGCTCTTTTAAATAATATTGCATTTCGTACATAATGACAAGATTCGAGTACTGTAATGAAACAAAAGTTTATTCGAAATCATAGTTTTATGTGTGTTTTGTTTAACTTTGCTTTCGAAATCGAAAAATGGTTAACCCGGTATGTTTGGTATTTAAAAACATGGTAGTTAATATAAGATATGTGAAAGAACAATTCCATTTGGCATATATTTGTGTGGTGTACTGGGCAATTTGTGGTTATGGTTGTTTACAAATATTGCAGGATTTTCAACTGTAAAATTACGATAAGTGGCATACCAATTTGATAACGACTCGTTACATCGTCCACGACATGATGGTGTTAAATTAGAGATTTGCATAATTGGACAAGTAGAACACTCAAACAACAAACTCTGTATTTTTAAATCACCAACGACATACTATTTCCAAATTTAGTTTTGTACTGAAACTTCCTTGACAACACTTTGTTCCTTTCCTCCTTTCCTATTCTATATGCAAAAATTAACACATCACTGTTTTAAGATTATCGGTTATTGAATATTATCTCGATCATCGTCCGTATATTGTTGGAATCATTGTCATCCATAGTTTCACTTGGTTTAGACAGCAAAACCGATGCTAACCATCTTTCTTTTTTCGTCCACTAAATGCATAAGAAAAACCAATCCTGTCATTTCGACATACGATTCTCTGCTTATCTCTATTGTGGCATCTCCACTTGCCATAGCTAATTCTCCATTGACCAGTTGTACATGACCACCAGTATGGCTGTTGCTTTGTTTTTGTTGGGGGCTTACAGGAAATTACAGACGTTGACAGTAGTAACATTATTAAGTTGTTGGATATTGTTGTTCGTTGCTTGCAATTGCGTTGAATTATTTGTGTCGCGGTTTTATCAGCAATTGGATATCTAAGCGGGGATTTCGAAAATTAGATGAGAGATATTTGTATTATAGTAAATTCTAGTCAACGTTTGATATTTTTAATGAACAGGTAACTGTAATTGCTGTTCGTTGTAGGAATTGTGAGCTTTGCGTTTAAAATGTAGTATTCGGTAATATTAAAGGTCATTTGTTGCATATTTCTGATGATGAACTCTAAAGTAACGTAGAAAAAACTTTAACATTTACTACTGCTGCATCTACTAGAGAGAGACGAACCTATTACCTATACCCTTGCCATGACAAAATGCTTGCAAAAGGGGAATGACCCAGCAATTTCATGGGGTTTCCTGCTGTTTGGCATGCAATGTTAGAACCATATGTCGTTTACATCCAAATATAGAAATTGAGTTGCAAAATAAAAATTCAATTATCACACCTCAATAGCCAGCCACATTCATTAACCACCTTCTTAGACTTAAAATTCGACACAAATAGTGTCGTATTGTGGATGCGAATACTTGGACGATTAACAAAGCAATCGATATAAAAATTAATCTCATATCTGACAACGATTTCGTTCGATAAATCAGCATCCACTTCTTCTTTATTTGCCTATTATTGCAAATACAGAATGGCGCACTAATTGTAATACAATAATAAATTCAAATAACTTTTTTTTCATGCACATGCGACACCTAATTAGAAAATTATTTAAGTTGGGATGGCCTCAGTTATTGTTTTAATGAACTTCAAATTCTTTGGTTTGGCTTGGTTTGCACACCTCTTGCTTGACATAATCCCATGAAAATAAGTCTGATGATCTTAGAGGCCAGCGAAAAGCGGGGTTTCTGGTTATTAATTTCTTTGGGAATTTTCGTTGGAGTTCCGCCATAACCTTGCCATAGCTATGTGTCCATTTGCTCCACCTTGCTGGAACCAAATGCTGCTCAAACAGATATGTTTTCAGCATATTTCTTGGTTAAAAAAATCTTCTTCAACATCTTCAAATAACGGTCTCCATTGATTGTTGACAGTAGCACAATTCGTAAGGCATTCTGTACATAATATCTTATTATTATTCAAATAAATTTATAAAATGTGTATTATTTATTTGTGCAAACGTTTCTCCGTTTTTCGATTGCTTTAAAAGGTTTACAACGTCATGAAAACCAGTCCATTCCTGGATATTATTATATTCCATATTCCATATTCTTTCTTCCTCTGGTAGGTCTTCCTTCAATTTTTCCGCAGATGATGTTTTGAAGCAGCTAATATTTTACTTTTCCCATTATGTGGCCAAGATATGTTGTCTTCTGTTCTTTTTATTGCGTTTATGAGTTCTCTTTCTTGGTGTATTCTTCATAGTATTTAATTGTTTGCTACAAAGTGCGTCTATGGTATTTTGGATATGTGTCTATAAGTCCATATTTCAAAAGCCTCGAGTTCCTTTACATCCATTGTTTTCATGGTTCATACTTCGACAGCATATAATATACCATACGTATATTGAAATTTTTGTTTTAATGTCCATATAATGACTGATAAAAACTTTTTTGTAATTAATAAACGCATCGTTTGCCATTTCAATTCGGTATCTTATTTTGTTCGAAATATTCCATTTGTCATTTATTGTAATGCCGAGATATTTAAAGTTGTGCACTCTTTCCTCGTATATGTCTCCGGTGTTTTAGTGGTGTTACATTGCGTAAGTTTTCTTTGCTTACAACCATATATTTCGTTTGTTTATTATTTATCTTCAAGCCATAGATCTTGTTGGCAGTCTATTGATCAGATCTAGGAGTTCTGGCATGTCATCGAGGAAAATAACCGTATCGTCGGCATATCCAATTTTGGTTGGGAATATATTATTTATGAATATTCCTTTTTGAATATCGTTAATCTAGGCTTGAAATATTCTTTCAAAGTAGATGTTAAAAAGTAAGGTGGGCAATGTACACCCTTGCCTAACGACTTTATGTATTCCTATATCTTCCATCGTTCCCCGTTAACATCAATCTGTGCTGTTAGATACCAGTACAAGCTTTTGACAACGAATTTCCTTCTCTTTAATGCCAATAAATCCCAAGAATCCCTAGTAATTTACTGTGTTGGAATGCACCAAATGCTTTTTCATAGTCGACGAAGTATCAACACCAAAATTGGCGAAATCTCACCTGAAAAAAAAACTTGAAATGTATTTATGACCTGAACATCAACGAATCGATTGCAGACACAAATTAGTTATTGAGTTTCTAAAAGATACAGGGTGGCGCAATAGAACGTGCATATTTAGAAAATAGATTAAAAAATAAATACAAAAAGTATGGTTAAAATAAATCTAAGGCATTGTAGAGTAATAAATGGAGTTTATTTTTTTAAAAAATAACATCATCTAAATGGTGACTCTCTCTACGACGGCACTCCTCTAACCGCAAACGAAAATTATTGAAAACTTTCTTCAGTAATACTGGTGTAATGGCTGCCATTTCACCACGGATATTCTCCTTGAGCTGAACGATGTTTCTTGGATTATTACTGTAGACTTTGTGTTTGAGGTATCCCCACAAAAAAAAAAGTCAAGAGGCGTCAAGTGTGGACTACGTGGGGCCATGGGATATCACCTCTTTTCGAAATCAGTCTGCCAGGGAACATCTGCTTCACCACCGCTATGGAGTCATTTGATGTGTGACAGGTAGCTCCATCTTGTTGGAACCAAGTTCTGGAATTCACTATTCTTGAACTTTCAATTTCTGGAGCCAAAAATCCGTCCAACATCTCAATATAGCGTTCCGTATAAACCGTGACGTTTTGGCCCCGCGCATTTTCGAAGAAAAAAGGACCAATTATTCCTCTGCCAGAGATTGCTGCCCATACTGTCACTTTAGAACTATGCAATGGTTTCTGGTGTTTGATTTTGGGATTTTCACTGTTCCAGTAACGACAAATTTGACGGTTTACGAACCCATTCATAAGGAAATGAGCCTCGTCAGAGAAAATTATATTCTCAAAATTGGAAAATCGATTAAGCATTTCATTAGCAAATGCGAGCCTTACTATGAAGTCAGACTCTTTCAATTCTTGTGTTAATTGCAGCTTATATGGATGCAGTTTAAGATCCAATATTAAAATTCGTTGCAAACTTCGTCGCGATAATTGTAAGACAGACGATCTATTGCAAATCGACATTTGTGGATTTCCTCGTGCTGACTCCATAACTCTCTCAACATTGTCTTCGGTCCTAGATGTTCTTGGGCGACCAATTGCTTGTGGTTTAAATGTTGAACCGGTCTCTTCAAAACGCTTTACCCATATTTTAATTAAATTAGCACTCGGAGCTTCACTAATTCGCCGTAGTCCATATTCAGCACAATATAGTCGCCTAGTAGCAATATATGAACGAGAGTTCTCGTAAAATGCGCGCACGCAAAATGCGCGACGCTTCCCGTCGAAGATTCATAGCGACTAAAACTCCATGGTCCCGCCAACCCTACGATGTAGGCGCAATATGCAATATGCACGTTCTATTGCCCCACCCCAGATTTGGAGACAAATGTAAATCTACTAATATTGATTTAATAAAAAATTTGTACTAATAATCACTTCTCCATCTTCTAATAGAAGATGAAAAAAAGTGATTATTTTTTAAAATTTTTTTTTAACAAAAATAAAGGTTTTCCCTGTCTTTTTCCTTAACTTGTAAACAAACATATTTATATATAGATTTCTTTTAACCATACTATTATGTGTAAAATCTCAATCTATGTTAATAATAAAATGTAATATATTTTTACTTTGTATTGATGATAGCGTAAATAAAAAAAACATTTTTTGTGCGTTTTTGCATTTCTGGGTTAGGATTTGTAACGAAAAAAAAAAGATTTGCGTATACCTCTTCCTTCATTAAAACCAAATTGAAATGCAGCCATTACTTTTGCGCATTTCTCCACTTGTTATTAATCCGTAATCTATTCAACGATCTATATTTTTCATACAGCGCTTGTTTTTTTATACCTCTGAAGTGTCAGCTGTCACGCAAACTTTTTTTCAATAATAATTTTGCCACAGAAGTGCGGCAAAATATTTAAATTTCACAATTGGCATTGACTCGCAGTTAATACACTTGTTCCTAGTGAGAAAGCTTATTAGGAAGCCCTATCTTTACTCTCTATAAATCCTGTATAATGATCTGGTGGAAAATGCACGTATGCTTCGCTTTATAAATAAATTCTCTTGCATCCCATGCAGAGGACATGGAAGAGATAACTGCTTACATTCGGTGAGCTTAAAGGCACTGTGTTTAAAGATGACTCCATACTTCAATTTGGTGAAGATTTTAGTAAACTTGCCGGCTGCTCGAATATTCGATATAGAAAACTCAAATATACAAAAGACGAAAAATAAATAAAATTCGTTGCATCCCCTGAACGAAATATGGGAAGACTTCTTACGCTCAGTGAACTTACACGCTTTTTAATTTTAGACTCGCCTAACGGGATCTAACGACCACTCCGAACGTCACTTTGGGAAGCATTAACTTTTTGGAATATTATGAATTTGTTACAAAGAACAAATATTCCTACTATTTTAGGACCCTAATTTTTTTGATGTGACTGCCTTGGCTGGTTTCTCAGCATTACATATGCTGTGAACTCGATTTCCCCAGACCTTCTTTACTAACTATTTGATGGGCCAGTGACATGGTGAGCTATCCTGCTGCAAGCGATTGTTCTAGTTTATATTTTCGATTTCGTAGCGCACAGAAAAATCATTGATCGAAATGGTGATATCCCAGCAACTTTTTCTAATGAGACCACCACTACGAATTCCCTTTCTTTGGTTGCATTGGCTTCTCGACTCATGTACGGGTTTTCGGATTCTCAAACGTAGGACAAATTTCATTTCATTTATTTAGTCTATGGATATTAAAGTTTCCTTACAGACTAGCAATAGTACATTGATAAATACGATTTAAATACTTAAACTGAATAAAATGTTTTTGAACTTATCTCGAGGTAGAGTATAATCAATTGAATTACATATCGAGTTATAAAGTCTCATAGATCTACGAAGAGGTTCATTAGTTAGAAGAGTGAATATCAATATGGAACGGATAGTAATAACGCAATAAGCGTGGAGGAACATTAAATGGAATTAAAGATAATAAATCCGGACAATCAACAAATCCAGAAATTATGCCATAAAGAAACATTATTGAACAAATCTCTTCTTGAGCATAATAATTTTAAAGATAAAAGAAGACATCTGTTGAAATAAGAAGGGATTGGAGTTGAGAACCGAAAACAATTTAAAGCAAACTTCATGAATATTTTTTGAATTCTTTCAATGCGATTAATATAAATTGTAGTTGTTGGACTCCAAATTAATGAAGCATATTCTAATTTTGATTGTACACACGATGTATATAAAATATTTTTAATGTACGGATTAATTAATTGTGTAGAATTCCTACGAATGAAATACAATGAAGAATATGCTTTGGGAACAATGTAATTCACATGAGGTACGAATGTTAATTTTGAATCAAATACAATACGTAAATCTTTAATTTCATATATATTTTCTAACTCATAATTCAGCATGTGATAAGTCGAAATAAGAATATTTCGGCATCTGTGAAAAGCCATTTGTTTACACTTAGAAAAATTAAGAGGTAAACCATTAATTATTGACCAAATCACAAGTCTGTCTACATCTTCCTGCAACAGATTAATATCATAAATTGATGCAATAGCTCTAAATATCTTAAGATCATCCGCATATAAAAGACATGTACTATGAAGGAAACAGAACGAAATGTTATTAACGAAAATATTAAAAAGTAGTGGACCCAAAATACTTCCTTGAGGGACACCAGAAGTTGGAACATAAGAGGCTGAGTAAATTCCATCTATACATACTGAACATTGTCTATCCATTAAATAAGAACGAAACCAATTAAGAATTGTACCTCTGATGCCAAAAAATTAATAACTCATGTGAAACTTTATCAAAAGCTTTAGAAAAATCAGCATAGACCGTATCAGTTTGATAACCATTTTCAAAATTATCAATACATTTCCGAGTAAAAAGAGCTAAATTAGTAGTAGTTGACCTACCAGTAATAATAATTTGGTGGTAAACATAGCTTCCGAGATGAAAATGAGTATCAAAATAACATATACATAGATTCAAAAAGATAACTGGGTTTGGACCATCTACTATTTGGAAGAGTAATGTCCTTCCTATGCAAGCAGTCTTTTCCATGAGTTAATCTATTGGAAGATCATCACCACTAATATTATTGGCTATGTTTTCCTGCATTGTTCCCTTTGCTAAAACTTTATAATAATGTTTAACCTATTTTTGTTTAAAAAAAAGATTTGATTTCCTTATTACAAATAAAATAATCAATTTCAATAGGAGTCTTCTGGATTTTCAAATCTCCATTTCCGACTTCAAAATTGCAAACATTCAATATATTATGAAGTCAATTAACCCAGACTTAGGCTCCAAGACTTTGACTCCACATGAATGCTGAATCCATTCGTTTCATAATCATTGCCGTAGACAGCACACTAATGAAGACTTCAAATGAAAACAATGACCTTAACAAATTCCTAGGACTATAATTTATAATACTGACGTCCAAATTCAAAAACTTGCCCACAAAAAAATGTCACACCTTCATAGTTTTGAATAAATTATTAAGTTCGGCCTTGCCTCCAAGAGTGAGGAGAACAGATGACATTATCAACCAAAACGAAAATGATGTAGATGACTATAAATCTCCTTTGATTTAAGGATTCAGGTGACACAAAGGTAATCTCTTTTATCTTACTTTTTCTTTTCCAAAATTTATGAATGAATTTTTATAAATAAAACATAATAACTTTGGATTCGGTTCTTAATGAGGAACTAAAACTACGAGACAGAACAAGAAGAACAAGAAGTTCAATTGTGACATTTTAGTTATGCCCTGATGAAGTGTGACTTGTAGCCTCAAAACCCCTGATACTAAATTATGACCGATAAAATTGACAAAGGAACACTACCTCCTTAAAGCCATAGTGCATCGAAGGTGGTCTTCGATTCCTTTAGGACAGGATTTAGTTTAATACCGTAAAAACCGTTTAGTAGTTTTTGCATGGCCCGCAAGACACTTTTCTTTAGAGAACTACTAGATAGATGAAAATTCCTTAAATAGTTTATCCACACTTTATTGTTTTACTTGGAACGGGTGTTAGATGTGAACACGCCGTTGTTTGATGTCCCACCGCCTTTTTGACTACACAACGTCCGTCCGGATATTCACACATGCGCGGCATTGCGCTAGGCTTTGTACTTGCGCTACTTCTTGTGTTATGCTTCAACGGCAGCAAATGATTCATGGTGTATGAATCGGATGGTGGCACAGTCGGTGACAAAACCAAAAAAAAAAAAAAGAAATACAGCAGCGTAAAACAAAATATCATAAAGTTCGCCCGATGACACAACAATGTTAATAAAATCCTTAAAGAAATCCTTCAGTGACGTCAACTCTGTTCTGTCCTGCTTTTTTTCTCTTGCCATCATCATCATCCTTCTTTTGTTCGAAGGTGTCAAAATCATTGAAGCGTATTGAAATTGATTGAATCGCTTTGGCGACACAATACGAAGCAACACACAAACGAACATTC
Source organism: Philornis downsi (assembly GCA_019455685.1). Classification (NCBI taxonomy): domain Eukaryota; kingdom Metazoa; phylum Arthropoda; class Insecta; order Diptera; family Muscidae; genus Philornis; species Philornis downsi. The sequence goes on from JAHXMU010026569.1 coordinate 19,038, forward strand.
ATTCAATCTGTTCATGGAGTTAAAATCCGAATCGTGCAACCTCTCAGTAATGCCGCCTCGCTGACCCTCCTCTTCCACCGTTTGCTGCATTTTGTTGCATCAATAAAAAAAAAACTGTTAAATCCTTTGTTGTGTCAGTATTTTTAAAATATTATTGTCTTGGCGCAACCTTTTGCACTCAATCAATGATGATGTGGACAACCATCATCATCATCATCATCAGTTCGTTCATGATCGAAGAAGAGCGAGCGATGTCGATCTTTATGATCAACCAAAACATAAACTTATGTAACATTTTGTCACTTGACAATCCACAGCCACAAAAATGTCATTTAATGTAATGTTTCTTTTCGATTTCATATGGATTCGAGATAAAAAGTGAATACTCTCCGATCTGTTTTTCTTTTTGTTTTTTTTTGCGTCTATCACTTGTGTGACATCAAAGTGAAGTCTTTGCAATGAATCGACATTGTCGATCATTTTGTTTGATCATCACTCGCGCATTGATGGGAAATTGCAAGGAAGAAGTCATTGCAGTTTGACATTTCTCTAGAAGATATAAAATGCTGTGATTTTTTTATAGTCCCATGAAGACTTCGGGAAGCCATGCGATTGCAGTCAAAGCACAAATTCTGTGTGAAGAAAACTTTTCGTTTAATGATTGTAATTATTGAAGACAACGAAAAAAAATTAATCGGGATAATTTATTACAAAATAGAACACTAATTTAACATACTTCTGATTCTTGATTCATATTAGTTGTTATTTTCGACTGAAAATACATAATTGGGGCTAAAAATACATACGAGTAGTTATTAATTATGTAATTTTAAAACAAATAAAATAACAAATGCCATTGCCAGCACAGAAATTTCAGTCAGATGGGCTAACTTACATATACCTCCACCCAAAGTCATTTTGTGTTGCTGCAAAAGAGTGGGGTTGGCGGAAGGGGCTCAAATTAAAGTACAATAAGAGGAACAAAATTACAACTGTTTGGAGAACTCTGCTTAAACAACATTAAAGAGGAGCCACTGATTTTTATCACATCTTAAGCAATATTAACATCTTAAGGAATTGAACGAATGATACAAACCTATAAATGTAAGGATTAGATTAAACAATTTTTATAAGGGTTGCCATAGAAAGGCTGGCTATTTGGTGGATTTTTTAAAATGTTACCTAACTGTGCAATGTACTTCATAAAATGATAAGACGCATCAAAATTTTTTGTTTATTCCCTTGCAAATTGTTTTTTATTAGAAATTTAGCGAAAAAAATAGTACCGTTACTTACAGTTTTTAGGATTGCCTCTAAATGCACCTTTAAGTTTTCATTGAAGTAAAAAAGGGTGTCCCAACAAGAACGCAAGATGATGCAGCAACTGAATTGTTTCTCTGGCTGTATGACATGTGGCGCGGTCTTGTTGAAACCACATACCCTCCACATTCATTTCTTTAATTCTAGGCACGAAAAAACTGGTTATCATTTCACGATACCGAACACCATAGACTGTTTGCGCTTGACATGCCTTATTTTCATAAAAAAAGGTCCAATGATTCCTCCAGCCCAAAATCCACACCACACAGTGACACCTTGAGGATGCATTTGCTTCTCGTGAATCACTCGAGGATTTTCCTCACCCCAAATGCGACAATTCTGTCTATTGACGAAATCAAGATGGAAATGGGCCTCGTCACTGAAGATGATTTTATCGGCAAAATCAGCATTTTCATGTTGTCTCTCCAATACCCAATTAACGAACTCCCTTCGCTGTCCATGGTCAGCTGACTTCAGTTTCTGAGTCGATTGAACTTTATATGCATGAAGATGCAAATCTTTCGTCAAAATTCGCTGCATAGTGGATTTGGTGACACCAATTTGCTGAGCTCGGCGTCGAATTGAGGTGGATGGAGTTTGAGCGACAACATCACGTACAGCTGCGACATTTTCGGTCGATCGACCTGACCGAAGGCGCGCCGTTGTCTTTACATCACTAACAGACCCAGTTTTGGCAAATCAATCCATTAATTTCTTTACAGTTGACTCGTTTGGAGCATTATTGTGACCCCTAATTGATCGCAATTTGCGAACTGTAGCCGCAAAACTTTCACCATTTTGGTAAAACAATTTCACAGTGAAAATGCGTTGTTCATTCGTGTAGCGCTCCATTTTTACTAACCTCATACCTTCTACTAGCAAACAATAACAATTGTTCAAATGCCAAACAATGACACTTCGAATGGCGCCAAAGTTAAATCTTGCGTTCTTATTGGGACATCCTTTATGAGAATTTTGCGTGCTTGCAAGAGTATAACAATGGTAAGACAAAGTATTTAAAGTGGAGTTATTGTGGTAGGGTTGCCTTATTTGGTGGTTTTTATTGATTTCAATTTTAATATTGACTAAATTAAATAACATGGGACGGTCAAGTTTGCTTAGGAAGGAAGAAAAGGGCTCCATCCTGGTCTTTTTAAAGTGCGGCTGGACCGTTAGTCAAATTTCCAGTGAAATTGGAATTGGAACTTTGGTGGAGGATCGGTCATGGTGTGGGGAGCTTTTAATAATATTGGAAAGCTAAATTTGCAGTTTACAATCTCCAGGATGAATAGCTCCAATTCATATGCAAAAATAGGGAAAACCAATACATTTTCACGCAGGATAACGCAAGAATTCACAAGAGTCGTCAGACAAGGGCATTTTTACCGAACTGTTCCGTCGATTTAATGGACTGGCCAACATGAAAATGTTTGGGGGATAATGGTAAGGCGTATGTATAAAAATAATACGGTATATGGAAACATTGCTGAACTGAAAGGGGCAATTTGCAGAGAATGGGACCTCCTAGAGCCTGATTTATTAGAAAACCTCTCAAATTCGATGAAAAAAACGAATTTTTGATGTTGGAAGAGCCCAGTGAAATTCAATTAATTATTAATTTAACATTTTTTAAAGACATCAAAACACGCTGTTTAATTTTAAACGTTAAGATAAAAGATGTTTTATCATTTTGATACGGTTGCAAACCCCATTTTTTGGTAATTTGTTAAAAAAAAGTATTATAAATTTTACTATAAAATGATTTAAAACTCTTGGCAATTCTTTTTAACATGTAATAGTGTAATTTATATTTTACTAGGTGAGATGCCTTAGAAAATATTAAAAAATAAAACATGTGTCTTCTCATTTTGATAAGCACTGTACAATTGACAAAAGTCACGGCGGTAGACCAATTAAGGATTGCTGGAGAAAATAGAATTTCGATAAATCTATTTGTATGGCAGAGGTGGATATGCTGCCCATTTTCATTCTCATAAGTAAGTTAATCAAACACATAGTGCGCCAAATTCACCAGAATGCGTTATCACTGCCCGAAGGATATGAAATTAAAAATCAACATGTTAAATCGATAGTATACAGTGGGTCACAACTTATTTTATGCAGTGCAAATATTAAACTTTGTGACCTAGAGCTTCGAAATTAACAGGAATTTGGAAACAAAATTGGATGCTATTTGAAAGAAAATAATACAAAGGAATTAAAAAAGAAATTATACAAATAAAAATTATTTTATGCAGATATTTTTACAGTCAGAAATATAAATTTTTTTTAGGTTTTAATACTTGGTATTCTACACTTTCTGGTCTCTAACAGCTTTAGGACGGCTAGGAATAGAATTAACTAGTTTTGCTTTTGTAATATCTGGTGATATTATACTCCATTCTAATTCCAGAGTCTGTTTCAGATCAGTATTGTTGGATATCTTATGGTTTCTGGTCCGATGATTGCGTTGGTGGTGTCATCAAGTGATTTTTTAATCGTAGTTTTTTTTAAAAATCGAATAAAACACTCAAATTTGCATCATATATTAAAATTTTTATTGGAATCCGTAAATTAGTCCTTACCATTCAATTTTTAAAAATAATTTCATGTAAATGTTGTCCACGGCTCCGTCTCAAAATATCCATTCGGAAAGTCCAATTTTTCGTCACTTTTTCGAGCAATTCAGCCTGTATTCCACGAATATTGCGTATTATGTTATCCTGTAAGGCTTCACTACTGTTCAGCTTGTCCACATAGACTAACGACTTGACATAACCCCGCAAGAAATAATCAAGAGGCGTTAAATCGCAAGATCTTGGGGGCTAACCCACAGGGCCAAATCGAGAGATAAGCTGCTCACCAAATTCATCCCTCAACATATCCATTGTTTCACGAGCAGTGTGGCATATGTCAACCAAGTTCAACCAATTGGGGCAAAAAAATTCTTTGTGGTTGAGTAACACATGCCCAATCATTGAGAACGGCGACGAATTGACATTTCACGATCGTCATTAACACTGGTCGCTACGGCTGCAATATTTTCTTCGGTACGCACTCTACGCATGCGAGTCGATGGTTTTATGTCCATCAAAGTAAATTTGGTGCGAAATTTGGATTTTGTGGATTCAGCAGATCGATTATGACGATCATAAAATGAAACGATGCACATTTGTCACAGAGCACGAATTTTGATAATAAATTTCAACGATTTGCAATCGTTGCTCGTTTGTTAGTCTTTCCATGATGAAACGCCAGAGTATACTGTACACTTTTCACTTTGACAGATGACGTTTGGACGCTATTACCTACCAGTACTGCCAACCTGAAAAACTTAGATCTTAAAAGATCACCCTATTTATACACCATGCCTGAACAATTCCAGATTTATCTATGGGGTCGTTATTCTGGTAAAATCGAAAATCGGACCGCATGCCTAAATCTTCAGCGCTTTGAAGCAAGTTATCCTTTTTCTGAAAAACTCGCATGTTGCGAAAATAGCTTTTATGTAAGTATATTATTTTATGATTTATTTGAAATTTGAATCACGAAAGGGAATAGAAAGCATGGAACTGTTGGTCATTTTTTTTTTTTTGGAAAATATTATTACTACTAATATTTTCATTACTGTAAACAGAACATAGACGGACAGGCATGCATAAGACGACATCGATTCTTCTTTGAAGATGACAAAGTTGTGCGCAAGATGGGTGCTTCGCTTCCTGTCGGTAGAGCTAAAGCAGCGTCTCGAAAATGTTTCAGTGGAGTGTTTGGCGATGTTTCAGCGCAATAAAGCCGAATTTTTGCGCCGATTTATAGCCATGGATGAGAAATGCGTTCACCACTTCACACCTGGGACAAAGGGACAGTCAAAGCAGTGGTCTGGAATGGGAAAATCGTGTCCAAAGAAGGCGAAAACGGTTCCATCTGCAGGCAAGGTCACAGCGCCTGTTTGGTTTGATACGCATCGGACTATTTTCATTAATTATCTTCAGAAAGGAAAAAACCATCAACGGCGAATATTATGCTAATTTATTTCATCACTTTTTTTTTCTTTTTTTCCATAAGTTCATCATCTAAACTTATGAAAAAAAGCTGCATTTGGCGAAAAGGAAAGTGTTGTTTCATTAAGGCAATGCTGCAGTTCGCACATTTACTATTGCGATGGTCAATATTAATGAGTTAAATTTAGCTCCCTCGAGCTATTTTCTATTTTCGAACTTAAAAAAATGGCCCGGTGTTAAAAAAGTTGACAACAATGAAGAGGTGGAATCTATGGTAGATGACTATTTTAAGGAGTTTGACAATTCTTAGTCAGGGTGGGCCAAATGAGTGTTGGCGATTTAATTCTTCAATTTCCCGCTAAAGCGCGGCGCGGGGTGGCGGGGGGATATGTTGTTCGCTGCGCCGCTTTCTGGAAATTTAATCGCCATGAGCCGTACACGGGAGTGCAGCGTGCATTTTGTGTCCGAGCGTATTACGAAAACAATAAATCAGTGATTACTGCACGACGTTTGTATCGGCATGCACACGGTTTACACGATCTAAGTGAAGTTCCAAGCGCCAATGCAATACATCAGAATGTTCGAAACAACCGGCTCAACAGTACCAATTACGGTTCGTGGTCGCCAGTTTCTGCAAGATCATCCGACATTGTGGAGCGTGTTCGTGTTTCAGTTCAGCGAAATCCGCAACAGTCAACACGTAAGAGAAGTCAGTCTTTGGATGTCAAAAGAACAACTTTACGACGAATTTTGAAACGTGATTTGCATTTGAAGGCTTATAAGATTCAGATAGTCCAAGAATTAAAACCCGATGATGCCAATAACCGACTTAACTTTGTCAATTTGATGCTAGAGCGGTTCAACAATTTCAACAACGTGATTTTTAGTGATGAGGCCAATTTTCACCTTAATGGCCATGTGAACAAGCAAAATTGTCGGTTCTGGTCCGAGACTAATCCCCGACGCTTGCATGAACGTCCACTTCACAGCCCTAAGCTTGTCGTGTGGGCTGGGATAACGTCAACCGGTATTATTGGACCATACTTTTTTGAGGACGAAAGAGGGCATGCGATGACGGTTAGAGCGAACAATTATTGCAACATGCCAGCAGACTTTTTGGTGCCAGCTTTGCAAGAACTTCAAGGCAATACCTCGAGGATGTGGTTTCAACAGGATGGGGCCACACGTCATACGGCTAGGGTATCCATAGAGCTGCTGAAAAATGTTTTTCCTGGAAAACTCATTTCGAAAAGGGGGGATATTGAATGGCCCCCACGTAGCCCCGATCTCTCTCCATGCGATTATTTTCTATGGGGCTACCTCAAATCGGTAGTCTACGAGAATAATCCGACCAATTTAGAGCAGTTGAAGAGGAACATTATTCAGGAAAGTAACAAAATACCGAGAACAACTTTTCAACGAGTTTTCCAAAATTTGCGACTTCGGTTCCAAAAGCGTCAAGCAGCCGAGGGAAGCCATTTGGACAACATTTTTTTTAAGTCTTAAAAATTCCCATGCTTCTACTTTTTAGAAATACAAATATATTTTTTTTATGTTTCGTAGTTTTTTTAATTGAATATTTAAACCGCCAACACCCTTATGGCCCACCCTGTATAAACAGGATATAGAAGCTTTTGAACATTGCTGGGAAAAATGTATCGAACTAAATGGAGATTATGTTGAAAAATAAAGAAAATTTTAATCAACTTCTTTTCTGTTAGGTCGCCTAGTTTTGCGACCGCCTTTATATGTTAAGGAACGCATATTTTAACCAACTGCGCTCACGTATTGCGTTTACTTAAAGAATAGATGCTAAAAGTTTTTAAAAATTCTTGAAAATGTCGATATTTCTAGAGGTAGATTCAGTCCTTTAATGGTTTGAATCGTACTGATGGACATAACTTCAGCGATATAGGCCTTTTGCGGCGATCAGTATTAACTATATGTACACTTTATAGCGTTGGATGAGTATTTCTAATTATTACAAACTGTATGACAAATTTAATATGCAACTACCAAGAACTGGGTGGAATAATTACATGTAAATATTATGCGACGAAATAATTGTTATATGCACTTTCCACTAAGACAATCAGTGGCAGATATATGTTGTATTTAGTAAATTTTCTATATATTTCAAACCATTTGTTGTAAGCTATACACAATCTACAATCGTGTAATCTTTAAATATTACCTGCGATTTTTAATTAAATTCCTCAGCTTAGCCACAAAACTTGATTGCAAAAAATGACTATACAGATAACAATTATGAGTTTATTATTAATAACATTAATCGCAAAAAGATACACAGAAAATTCCAACGAAACATAATGTTTTCGTTCGTTTTTTTTTTTACAAAAGTGGTTTAACAAAAGCTGTACATTTGTGTCGCAACTACCGTGCAAAAACACCAAAAAACAGTTTCGATTTTTTTTTTTTTTTTTTTGCAGTAAAAGTTATAATCAATCGATTTAGGCTGGCTGTAATCTTAAAATATTGATGAGGATTACAGCAAAAATGAAATTAATAAATATACAATCAATACTGTAAGCGGTAGCAACCAAAACCTATGATAGCCCTTAAAATGTCTGATCCTTGTGATGTCTGATGCTGCTGCTCCAAATGAAGATATTTCTGTCTGTGGTGGAGGAGATAAACTGGATTTCTCTTAATGCGCTTCAACTTCATTCAGAAAACAAACTGTTGTTATTTCTTCACTTTGCTGGAAAAAGGTCAGCTATTTATTGTTATGAGCTTAAATCATTGAAATATAAGCGTGAAATTTAATAGCGTTTATTGTAAACACTTCTGTAATACAACTTCGGTATTTTAAATGAGTTTTCAGATTAACGAGTTATTCGTTTTTCAATTAAGTTGCCGTAGAGATATGCCAGACATCAGATGACTTACCAAATTATATACATTAATTTTACTTCACAGAAGCATTTTTTACAGCGTGAATGATAAAGTGCGGTAAAGTAATTGGAGGTCGATCTAGTGAAACCCTGCTCGTTTAAATTAATTGTAATAAGGTGTACGTGTAATTCTAAATTCATTACGAAATTGGCAATGGGTGAAATTTTCAGCGATTTTATTAAAGGAAATCCAAGAATGACAGTTTGCAGATGGGAGCACTTTTCACATTCAGTAAGCTTTCACATATTATATTTTTAAACTCACTCAACGGGACTTACAGTTTAACGTCGATTCCGAAAGTGATAATTTGAGAAGCATTTACTAGAATTGCAGATTACTCGACTACTCGAAGTGTTTGAGAAACACATTGAGATGACCAACGCTCAAATAATGATAGATAACTGTACCGCGGAATGAACAGACCATGCGAAAGGTTTCTTCTTTAGATCAAACCGAAGAAATAATGTCATATGATGCGATAAAAGTATAAAATCCGTAAGGAAGCGTTTAAAGTACTAAATATCTTTTTAACTTGCCTGGTCATATCTAGGGATTGTAAATGTTGTCTTTTAAACCACCACTTCTGGTCCAAACGAATTTTTGAAACTCAATTTATAACCTCTAATTCGTAGACTGCATTAAATTAAGTTTTTCTTTATTGTATTATGTGGTAGAATTTCAAAAGATCGGCCGATTAGCCAATTGCTTTCCTTACAAATGATGGATTCAATCCAAACATTTTTAGCTTCGTATCTTTCAAGGAATTGTACGGAATTCTATTAAATTTGGCATACGACATGAAAATGGTTGGCATTGACATTATTTTTACATTCCCACTGGAAATCGTTAACTAGCTGCCCATCTAGACTGACCGAAAGAGAACCGAACTATATTTGCATTAATAAAAAAAATCGCAGAATAACGTTTTCTGAAATTGGTGAAAATTAAAGAAATTCTTTTGGCAAAGATATTTCTGTAGCACATAGAAAGCTGTATACATCTGAAATTAACCGAAATAAAGAAACGAATAGATTTTGCTAACGAGTACGTCCAACCGATACTAGAATTCTAAGAAAGTTTCTCACATTCCGACAAAAGCAAATTTTGAATCTTTGGCATAAAAGGGAGAAAAAATAGTGTGGCATTTTAACAAAATTTAATTATAAATGGAGTTGAGCAGTTTAATAATATTATCCAACAAGCAGTTTGGAATTCTACCCCTTTGAATGAAAAAAATATGCCTGAACAGAACAAAGTTCCATTGAGTATAAGAGAGAAAGTGGCTGAAAAGAGAAAGGCAAGAAAAAAGTGGCAGAGAACCAGATATCCGCCCGATAAAGCGGTTCTAAATGAGTTAACAAAACAACTCAAAGAGATCTTAACTGTAGAGGATAGTAGAAAAACTGATAGAGATCTGGAAAATTTAGATGCAACTGCAGCTACCGACTACTCTCTATATAAAGTAATAAAGCGTAAGAACAGGTTCATAACACACGATCCCCTATTCGAACCATACAGAAGATATGGGCTAAAAGTGATTCTGAAAAAGCTGAAACTTTCGCAAAACATTTGGGGAAAGTGTTCATACCTAACGAACAACATGGTAATGACACTTTTTTAAATGAGCTACACAACTTTCCAAATGAAGATTACCAGATGGACTTGCCCATTACACAATTTACCACCTGCGAAGTTAAAAATATAATTGCTGATTTAAAAGACCAAAAAGCCCCGAAATACGACTTGATTACTGCTAAAGTCTTAAAAGAATTGCCTCAGGAAAGCTTACAGCTTCTAACAAGAATATACAATGCAATCACTTTAAAGTTGTACATCCCGCCACAATGGAAAATATTTCAGGTGAAAATGATACGAAAACCAGAAAAACCACCTGAAGAAACCTCCTCTTATAGGTCCATAAGCCTCCTATCTATACCATCAAAAGTCCTCGAGATTTTATTTCTCCGAAGATTAAACCCTATAATAGAGTCGAAAAAACTATACTTGATCACCAATTTGGTTTTAGACAGGGACATGGGACGATTGAACAGGGTCATAGATTAGTTGAACTGACAAATAAATCTTTCGACACGAAAAAGTATTGCAATGCGGCATTTCTGAACATTTCACAAGCCTTTGATAGAGTATGGCACGAAGGTTTATTATTCAATTTGAGGAAAATGATACCCACGAATTTTTTCATTTTTCTGAACTCTTATTTATCTGAGCGAAGCTTTTTTGTTAAACACGGCGAAGACATGTCGGACATGCTTAAATTGCATGCGGGAGTAGCTCAAGGCAGCATTATTGGTCCTACCTTATAACTGATTTTCACTTCGGATCTATCCACAGAAGAAGGGACTCTTATCGGAACGTTTGCAGACGATACAGCTGTTCTTGCCACTGACATCTCGGTACCATAACAAAATGGCTGCAGAAATTGAGAATAAAGGCAAACGAAACGAAATCGGTTCAGGTAACGTTTACACTTCGGAGAGGATGTTGCCCTCCCGTGTCTATTAATAATGTTGAAATACCTCAAGCAAATGATGCAAAGTATCTAGGCATTTATTTGGACAGAACACTGACATGGAGAAAGCGTATATTTACAAAAAGACTGGCCTTGGGGCTCAAACTAAGATCCTTAAATTGGCTTTTAAATGGTAAATCCAAATTATCCCTACATAACAAATTAAAAATCTATAAATGTGTCTTAAAGCCCGTATGGACATATGGAATCCAGTTATGGGGGACTGCAGCAAACTCCAACCTTGAAATATTGCAACGCTTTCAATCCAAAGTACAGCGAACCATTACCGATGCAACCAGATATTTCTCGAACAAACAATTGCATAGAGAATTGAAAACACCATTCTTTAAGGAAGAAGTCCAAAAATACTCCGCTAGATACATGAATCGTATTCAACAACATCCGAATCAGTTGGCGTCCAATCTGATGAACGAAACACCATTATTTACCAGACTAAGGAGGAGAACCACACAGGACCTGGCTACTCAGGACGAATAAAGCAGTAGGGACACTCAAGGAATTGTTCCCGAATAAAAAATAAAATTTTAGTATATAAGTAGTATGTAGGCCAATGTAATAAATACAGAATTTAAAAAAAAATTTACATCAAAGTTCACAACTGAACCTGGCAGACAATTTTTGGTTTTAACAGGATAAAGGTTTGAAGCATTCACAGCAAAATGTGAAGTTGTGTTTACTTTATAACACTAAATATCATATGAACTCCCATCCTCAGTCACCGAACCTGAATCCCCTTAAACTTCTGTGGCTTTTACTGGAGCGTAAGATTCGCAAACATATCATAGTACTGTAAGGAACAAAATTAACGTACAGAAATTAGTTAAATCAATGCCAAAACGACTTTCGGAGGTTCGTAGACGCAAAGAATACCCTACAAGTTACTAATAATCTTTATGTGGTATGAGAAAATTACTTTTTTCCGATATTTAAAGTGTACGAATACTTTTTCCTAAAAATTCTTTCTTTAGTATTATTTATTTTAGCTGTAAACAGTAATTATAAAATAATAATATTTATTTTATATAATAAAAAGCAAATATACTCTTTATCAAATGTTTAAAACAAGTATTAACCAGTTTGATTTAATAATAAGTGAATGTTTTGAATTTTAAATATTACGCTAAAGGTACAAAAAAATTTTTTTTTTGCACGGGTATGCAGATATTAAATTGTAAAATAGCTCCATGTGATGCGTAAATTACAATTTTTTGGAATTTTGTTGAATATCGGTCGAAAAAAAAAACAATTTTTTGTGTTCAACGAATAAAATGTTTTTTGCTCTATTGAACCATTCCGATTTTTCAATTTCCCATATTTCAAATATTTGAAAAACATATTTATAAAAGTATATCATTTATGGGTATATTCTGTTTTTCGATTTTTTTTAAATCCAATACAATTTTGTTATCATATCACTAAATTTGAATTAAAACACTTACCCAGAGATTCACTTATTTGCCGATGCACTGTTAAAGGTGTAGAAGATTGGTGTTATAGTCGACTTCCCCTTCCATCCAGCATATTCAAATATACCACAAAAAACGTACGCACTCTTAATGTTTTTCTAGTTAAACCGTCATATATAATATGTTTTACATAACCACTTCCTCTCCCCACATCCCACCCTCGAGCAAAATAATAATTATGACATTTCTCTCAATCTTTGATTCATCATTTTTCTTTGGCAACCTTCTTCCTCTTTTTATTCAAATTGTCATAAAACATGCACACATTTTCTTCTATTGTTTTATTGTTCATCTTTCCGTTTGACTCTCAAATAATACTTTACAGATTTCAATAAGAGAAGTTAATTTTATGACACTTTCAATTGTATTATAAAAAACAAATGAAGAACACAATTCAAGAGAAACCAAAACATATACGAGTATGTATGTACATTGGGAACACTTGACATTGAGAAATGAAACAGTGAAGATCCCACCAATGCCATACATATGTATGTATTTTGTACAATATTCATATTCATGCCTGTGTATGTTTTCAAATGCCTACAGGTGGCCTTGGAAATGCAGAATAAATGTTGGGGGAGAGAGAGGCGAATTTCAATGCTAACCACATAACTCTTTTTTCAATCACTTCCCATCTTCTTAGATGAGAATTTTCATGATTCCCCCCCTCTCCAATGAAATGTGTTGTTGCACTCAAAATTTTGGATAACTGATTGTGGTTGTTGTAACAAGAGTTTGCATTCGATTAGAATTGTAGCCGTTGCATTTGAGCTAAATAATCGTTATGTTTCCGTTTATATATTACGTCCACTGAATGCAAATACTATTTTTAATACTTTTGTCCGCAACCAATTAATTGTCACCATTTTTAACCCGATCACGACTCTGAAGTGAGTGAATGTTTCAATGAGCAGAGAATTAATGAAATGAGATGACGAAATGCATTTTTGGCAGTCATTAGATAGTGTTGCCATCAACAGTGTTTTGAAGCCCTGAGCGGAATAGGACAGTTGCGCCTAAACAAAGGGAATTTTTGGATTATTCAATTTTAAAGAAAAAGGCAATATATTTAAATTGATGGAGAGTGATTGAGGGTATTAAATAATATACAGGGTGGCGCACCCATTTTAATAACTCTTTTTTAATCAATGTATTTAATTTACTAATTTATTTTTTTTTATTGTGTAGAAAATTCAATTTTATTTTATATAAATAATTGGTTTGAAGATATTATACAGTAAATGACCCCTTTCATTCACGCATATGCAATACCTTATCAGAAAATTGATTGCATTGTGGGTTCGATCAACTATTGTTTCAATGGACTACTTCAGTTCAGTCAATTTCCTTGGCTTCCTTTTATACACCACTTGCTTGTCATAACCCCATTAAAAAGCTTCTGGTACAGTAAGGTCAGGTGACCTTGGGGGCCAGCGGATAGTGGAGCTTCTGGATATTAATTTGTGTGGTAATTTTCATTTGAGCTCCGCCATAACCCGTCTTGCTATGTGTGCAGTCGCTCCATCTTGATGGAACCAAATGCTGTTGAAACGGACAGGTCTTCGGTGCAGTTCTGGTTAAAAAAACTCCCTCAACATCTTTAAATAAAGGTCCCCATTGACATTGGCATTGTGTTTGCAACACGATTCGTGCGCCATCCTGTATTACATCTTGCCTTTTTGAATCAGAAACTATAAAGAACTAGTCGACCCGGCATGCGCACTAATGCCAACAATAAAGTTAGATAAAAATATTTTTTATTACGGTTAACTATTTAACTTCATAACTAAAATAAGGCTTCTATTGATTGAGAATTTTCACAATTTACAGTGTACTACTCATAACATTTTATGGAATTTAGACCATTCTGAAGGTCACTATCTTTTTTTATTATAGACTGTCGCAATCCATTTGGCGTCAATCTTCCACGCAGGTAGCCTATCAAGGCACTACCATATTAAAAATTGTTTATAGTTTTTGGGATGCGAACGCCTAAATCTTTGCGCTATATAGGAGGTGTCTAACCATAAGCTAATAACATAAGTAACGTATGTCATTTTCGTGATTAATACCAAAATATTCTTAAATTTTGATGATGATCGACCCTTTGGTTTTGCTGCTATAACGCTTGTAGAAAAAGTCACTGCTCCGTTAGAATACATATACTAATATATCATTATAATATATATCAATTTCTACTACCAAGTTTGTTCTTCAAATTTCTAACGGTTCACAAGATATGCCCGTTCAAATAAATAAGTTGCGAGAGAGGTGCAACGCTCATTTTTCTAACCTAATTTTGACTCTATTCGAAATGAATATATACACTTACAAAAGTTAAAATTTATATGCATGTAAAGGGAATAAACGCAACAAAGTACTCGTATTAACGATACAGTCAAATGTCCGTTTATAGCTAAAGCACATGGAGATTTTGGAATTTTACAAAATCGCAATTACAGAAATCACTATTTAAATAATTAAGTTAATTTTAATAATTAAGCCTTTCATCATCCAAAATTACTTTTTATTAATCCTTATAGTTAGCTTACAATCTTTATAGTTAGCTTACAATCATTTTAAATAATAATAATTGATTTGAAATTTATTCATCGAAAAAAATATATAAGTAAAATCATATTTGCTATTGCTTACAATTATGAATTTGAATAATTTTGAATTATGAATTTGAATAATTGCACAGCGACTTTTCGTGCAGTTATTTTTGAGCGATTGTAGTGAATGCAAATAAAAAAAAGTGGGAATACACAAAATAGCTTTCTTAACTTCAAGTGTATTTAAATATATGTATAAACATTTAAAAAAAAAAAAAAAGTGTCTCCTGACCTTACTGCTTCTGATTTTGTCTTGTCTTGTTACTGCAAACAGGAAACTTAAAAATCGGATTATTACATTATGTAATTTTAATGAATTTACTGTACTTTTAAGATATGTGTGTCTATTGATTTACATATATTTTTTACTGTTTCTGTTACACAAATCTTAATTTCTAATTAAAATATGAACTTATATACGTATGACGTACTTTTCTAGCTGAAATTTCCGGGATTTCCGGAAGTTTGAAAATTTCTTCCATTTTCTTGAGGAAAACAAAACTGCTAGAAAAGAATAACAACAATTTTGACCCAAATAATATTATGAAATATAATGAAATTAATTAAAATTTTTGTGGGAACCGGTCTAATTTAATGTGAGACCCAAATTAATATGCGTAGGCAGTTTAGTATATATTTTTACCTCGAATAAGTTAGTGCTTTTTTGTACTCGATAATTGCATCAATTTGATTGCCCCTTTCGTTAATATACTCTATATTTTATAGAGATTTGAAAGCAAATAGCTCATTTTTCGATTTATACAAATAACACAAATTTTTCAAAAAGTTCAGTTTTGAAATTTTTATATGCAGAAATGTTAAATCAAAAATATATGCGTATCATTATTTTGAAAACCAAATTGGTACCACGTTATTATCAATATTTGTAAAAAAATCCTTTTAACAGCACAAATTAAGCTGGTTTGTGATATTAGGCGATCGATAACCGTCTGGTTACTGGTTCTCAAAAAAAGGAAGCGCAGAGGAATTACAAAAGTATTATACATTTTTATTTTAATTGATAACCTAATGCTTGCCCTATGAGCTTTGAACATTATTCTAAGCAATATGCACATATATGTATTAGATACATATGTATATATAGGTATGTATGTTATATATGTGAGTGTATATATATATATATATATATATATATATATATATATAAATGTAACTTAAAATATATATATATATATATATATATACAAATTTTGATGTTTCCAGCAGCTACGTTTCGATGCAAAATACATCTTATATCTTCAATCGCCTAAACATCGTTGTATGGCGCAACGCTTTCCGAAGTCCATTCTATAGTATTGCGCTCTGTGTATGCGAACATTTATCCAGAATATCGCCATGAATATTCTGGAACTGTATGAATTATGCTAGAACTGTATCAATTTCTGACAATTTTCAAAAGTTTTACATTTTTTATTTATTGGACACAAATTCATTCTTAACAAATTCCTATAATTTGCACAAATATTCTAACAGAGGTGAAAAATCTCGCTAAACCGTTTATTCCGTACCGATTTTGTATACGAGTACCCTTTTGCAAACCCCACTCTATTTTTCCTCACATATTAGCATAATAATCGATGGCAACACTGAGTACTGCACTCCAAAAAAAAAAAAAAGAAACACTTGTTTGTCATCTTCTGTTAGTCTGTCCCTTCCTTCTGAAAAGTTTAGATGCTTCGGTGTCGCGGTCGGTTTCATTACGGGAAAAAGTTAATAAATTGTTTATTAAATTCGGTAAAAGTGTGAAGTATAGTGTTAACAACAAAGTGCAGTGATAACGGAAATATATTACTATGATTTGGAACGAACAATTTGCCTGTACAATGACTGTTACAGTTGATGATCAAGAATTCTAATTGCAAGTAAACTTTTATTGGGGAACCTCCTTCTAAACCTACATAGTAGTGTCATAGTGTTTATATGTAAATGCACAGATATGCCGGAAGAAGGCAATATAATTGTGAATAATTCCTGCTGTGAATGGGAATATAAATTAGCCCGTCATGTGTACATATGTATATATATATGCCACCAATGTTTTTCCCACAATCAAGGTCAAAAACAAAAGCAAAACATATAAAAAGTTTACAATGATCAATTTTGATTCTCTTTAATTGAACTTCGTTGTACCTCGCTCTCGTCCGTTTTTGCATCACATCTTCATCGGTTTTTTCATATTCGTCTTCGTTTCATTCTGCTATTCAAATTTCAACGAAATTTTTCGTTTTCCTCTCTTTGGCAATATGGCGAAAGAACATATTAGCCGAAACGAATAAGGTAAGATGGATATTATTAAACACCTACGCATGGGAACTTTGCAAAAAAAGAACAATTTCTTTAACTACAATAACAAAATAAACAATCAAAGAGTAAACATATAAATTTTAGCAATCGGAAGTAGATTTAAGATGTTTTGAAAAGAGAGCGTATATTGCAGCATACAGTGATAGTAGTAGAGAGGGAGTGGGTAAAAGAGAAATCTTAGAAAACATTTAATATAATAGTTAACTTGAACAGTGTTACAGTCAGTGTATGCGCTTTGCATAATTTTGAGAGAATTGCATATTTTTAACATTTCTTATACTATTTCATGTACTAAAATTCAGCAATAATTGTGAGCTTTTTTTGTTGCTATGTGGAACCTTTCCTACTTTGTGCCTGTTCCTCTTCTTTAGGTTGTGTAATTTTGCGGAAGACTATTCCTTCTCCACGTAATCACCAAACATCTTATACCTTCAGTTGAAGAAATGAAGGTACAGTATGTGACAAAACATATGCACCAACTTGTGTAACAGTAACGGAAAGACAATTTGGATTTCAAATTACTTCATTTATCTTTTAATTTATAAACTTAATTAACTGAAACCAAACAGAAACAAACAAAATTTGTTACCGAAAAAAGAAAAAAAAAAATTATTCAATATATGTTTCTTCCGTGGCAAAACATATTCACACTTTCAGTTTACTGAATAAATAAATGAATAATTATTTTTTTAAAACATCTTCCTATATGAGGGGCATGAACTCTAGTAAATTAGATAAAATGCCCACTCCATGCAATATCTATCCGTATTTTTGCAATATTCGCGATTTATTTTACTACCTACAATATCCCATAGATTTTCTATGGGATTGGAATCAGGCGATTGTGTTGCCCACTTCAATTGTCAATCTTGTTTTTCACGAACAACTCTTTTACACATTTTCCAGTGTGGCTGGCGTCATTATCGTGTTGAAAGCTCCACTTAAGTGGCATTTTTTCCTCTGCGCGTGTCTTTTAGGTCTGCGTACTAGCCTAAATCCATCGGAACTGTTCAGATTATACTTGGACTCATCAGAGAAAAGTACGTTCTTCCATTTTGGGGTAGGCCTGTTCAAATGCTGTTTTGCAAATTCAATTCTAGCAGCTTACTTTTCACAGAAAGAAATGGTTTTTTACGTTTCGGTATGATTTTAGTCCACTTTCTTTGGACCGATTTTATTGAGAAGTTCAGTTTCAATTGATTTGCAATTGACATTGCTGACACAAAGGGACCCTTCTTTTTATCAATCGGAGTATTGCCTAGTTTTCTGCGGACGACCTCTTTAGTTTACGAGAACCAACGATCCTGGGGCGCGAAAAGGGCTGATAATACGCGAAAAAACACAATGATATATTCTAAATTATCTTGCAATGGGTGTTACTGGCTCACCTTTATTGTAATCATCTATAATTTTTTCTTTTAATTGCGTAGAATACTTATTATTAGCCACATTTTCATATAAAGAAATCATAAAATGTCCAATGACTTCAAAAGAACAAGAACAACTAAAAACTTGTGATCATTTTCTCTACCCTTTTTGGAAATTTTTAGAAAATAATTGTTGTTATTTGACGGCACCTGTTATTTGTAGTCTTCTAGAATAACTGCAGAATGTAAACATTTTTGAATTCGAGCTGTTGTTTTGTCGATGACGAAAAACGACGGTGTAAATTGAATACCAGTTTTGTTTTCCATTTTGTCAACGCTTCAAATAAATGAAAATAATTACTATCCCTCTAAGTTTTTCTATGATATGAAGCTTTATTGTAGTAAGAAAAGGTTTGTGCTCATGTTTTGTCGCATACTGTACGTGTAATTTGAAATGGCAAAAATGTAGCATCTACAAGGAATCGTTAAAAGCAGGATGATCATCTATTTGGTTGGTAGTCATATTAACTGCTCTTTATGGAAGTTTTTAAAACTTGGTACAGTCTGATACTTTACCAGATTCTAGCTGGGGCTTGCAAATAGACTATATCGAAACATCCTTTATAGCGCCTTCCATACAAAAGTTTTGATTTTAAGAAATTCAATGTATTCTCTGTAACGCTTCTGTTTTAAGCTGCAGTAACCTACATTTTTGTCCATTGAATTGGTTTTTATTGCTTGGGAGAAAAAAAAACGACCGATTAACCTGAATTCTTTACCGATTTAACTCGTTTATCCTTAAATTCACATATTTTTATTTAGATGTCCTGAAGTTACAGAAATTTGGTACACGAGTATGTTGAGCGTTTGTAGTATCTCAGAATGCAAACGGAATGCATTGACATACCCAAATTGCCCGATGGTCGGAAATTCAATTTTGTCTTTGTAATAGCCCAGGTTCTTGCATGTTGTGTATATTTATAACTCTTTGCTATACTTGAGAAAAATCCTTTCAGCAATCAAGCTCCTTCTGATACCTGCTGTACTAATGGTCGCTTTAACCAACATAGTTTCATATTTTTCAAGTTGTTGTACTGAATTCAATCATTTTCTGCACATATCATTCGTTTGATTTCGATTGCATTTTTAAAATGAAAGTTGAGGGTATTTCCTTCCGCATTCATTCTAGTGCTTCCAACTCGATTGACTAATTTTTCGAAATCTAACTTATCCGATGTAATCCCTGATTCGTATACCGCAATTGCTTAATTTTTGTTTTTAAATTGAATAATGTAATAATGCTTGTTAAAATCTAAAAAGACCGACCGGATAACTAAACTTTCACTGCTAATTTAACATCCATTAATTTAACATTTATTAAGAGATTCCTATCTTTCAAAGCAAAAGATTTCAAAAATTTATGAAAATTATTATCTTTTATTGTATTTATTTGTATTCTAAGCAGATTTTCACAAGATTGTAGCTTTTTACCACACCACTTCTCAAACCTACCGCCCAGAAAGGCTTTGGGTATATTTATGAGTAAATGAGTTCAAATGACAGAAGTTTCTGGTTTCATTATATCTTTTATAATTTTCGAGATCTACATTTACAGTACGGCCTATTGTCTACTGTACAAACCCGAACTTTGGCACACATTTGGAGCTAATTTTTAAACTTTTCTTATAAACAGTTTTAGGTTGGCTCCTGTCATAGATTTGTCTAAAATGTTTTGAAATGGTTGCTGAAATAATTTTGAGAGCTTTTTTGAACTATAATCTCGACATTATGGAATATCAAGGAAAGTACTGCTATTTTTTAGACGTACTTGCCAGCTTGACTTTCTCGTTTCCCCCAATTCTATCAACGAAGGAATTGTTCATCCTTTCTGTAGAAACTAGGTCTCATTTATTTTACATGTAACAATTTTTTCCTTGACATATTCTTTAATGAAATTAATAATAAAAATAACGTAAAATAATCATAATTTTCACACCTGAACAAAGATCTGTCATTACATTAACGTGGTCAGGGATAAGTTAATCCTTTTGGAGGCTATCACTGAATGCAACACTTTAACGTTGACTTGAAACGATTCATACGTTCATACTTTTTTGGTAAACTTAATATTATTACTATCATTAAATAACCAAAATGATGCAGCTTTGAAGATAAACGGTTTCCACGTCATCTGCAATAAAATTGCTGAATATTAAGACTAAATTGGCTGTATTTAGCCTTTAACCAAAACTACTGTAATACAAGCGGGCTATGAGTATATGAAATTATTCGTACAACAATTTTTACAACTTTGTTGCTGCATTAACATTCAAATTTTTTCTTAAACCATTTCACCTTGGCCTGGAAACATGTAAATCATTGTGATATCAACGAAAGAGGAATAAATTTCTCATACGACATTTACAATATAAACTGCAATAATGCCAAAACATTTGTTTCATACCACAGAAGTAATTTGTGTTCTGACTTTGTTTTTTTTTTTGGTTTTTTCTAACTTAGATACAGATAATTTCTTCGGGGAGTAACTTTTCTTTTGGGTTAAATTAATAAAATTGATATTAGTAGTCGATATTAATATTTTCATTTTGTTACGACGGCGCTGTTTGTGGTTTGTACGATTTCAGTTTTCATTACATAGATTTCTTTGGTAAATTTATTACCTTTGACCGCATAAGCTCGAACATAGCCGAATAGAATCGTTATATCATCACCTGGTTTAATGAATGTACAAAAAATGTATATAAAATTTGATGCGGCAAAAATGTAATACACAGAATGATGCATTTAAAGTACCAAGTATCTTTTAGCCATATTCATTTTGACC
>JAHXMU010026571.1:0-35700 GCA_019455685.1 Philornis downsi
ATTGCCAACCGCCAAATTTTTATTTTTTTTCTTTGATTTTTTTTAAACAACATGGGTCCGTCGAATATGGGCAACCCTGTATTATATATTATATTAGGGGAGAAAATTTCAGGGATACCTTTACCGACATCACTATGCTATAAAAGAAACTATGTATTAGTAGACGACAGAGGGTGTAAGAACATACAATTTAAACAATCTGATTTGGTCATTGGTCGAAAACCAACATGCTGTTTTCTTTAAAACCATTAACAAATTAGAAATTGTATTAATTTTCAATTTCCGCTCTAAAACTATTAAATTTCCGAAAAAAAATATTTCTACGCAAAATAATGGAACGAAATATTTTTAACCAAATTTTGTTCCGTCGGTGCCCACTGTGCAAAGACATGGAGAATTAACAAAACCGTAATGATCATATGCAGACACACGAGTTACATACAAGTTAACGGAAGTTATTGTCAAAATTAATTCACACACTTAACAATATACTAAATGGTGTCAATTCCAAAGAATTGATCATTCACACGCTTAACAGAATAAATCCAAAAACTTGCTGACCTAATGTCTGCGAATAGGTTGTTGCAAAATGGTTAACATTACATTACTCAAATATCAGAAAAAACAAAAGGAAGCAAAATAAAGTAAATTGTTTTATTATATTTTTAGTTATTAAGTTTCTTTATTGTAACATTAAATTAATATGTTCAGTTCCAATAAAACGTTTGAATAACTAACCACATCTTCAGACTAAATGTCTGAAGATAGTTTTTAAAAAGCCAAAAATTCAATAACAGGAATTAACTTACACAAATTCAAATTCCCACAAAAATGACACCATTGATGACTTTATGGAAAATATAATAAGTACAAAAAATTAATACAAAATTGTAACAGCAAACTCATTTCCGTTTAAGTTCAGAAAACGAAATTATTTATCGGTCGCAATTCCAGGAATTGCAACCGTTGAATTATAATATGAAAGAATCAAGAAATAATGCCAACATTATGCATAGGTAAACAAAAATTGTAAAATGTATTTTAAGCCAAATTAACGGAAATGGATATTAACAATAAGTTAACGATAATCAAAGAAAACAGAAATAAAGTCAGTTGTTAAAGATCCACGGTTGAGACTAAACGGCATTTCGGTTGTTTTATATTTTTTAAAAACGCTTCCACCACGATCAGTTATAAAATTCACGATTCAAATAACGAAACGGTGTTTTGTTATTTTTAAAAAATTTCAACACGTTCGATCCAATCAAGGCGGAAGAACAGACTGACTTTATTTTTAACTAATTTTCTTTACTAATTACAGTTTTTCTTACCTGCTAAAATATTAAAATTTTGCTTACTAGCTAAAACAATAAATGTTGGTTTATTTTATTTAAAATTATTTGGAAAATTATTTGAAATATTATATGTTTTGGAATGTACTGGAAATGGTAATTGACTTTTTGTTTTATTAATTTCGTTTAAGAATTCCTCGAATTTATCCCCCCCTTTATGTTAATATACAGGGTGGGCCATAAGGGTGTTGGCGGTTTAAATATTCAATTAAAAAAATCAATTAAAAACTACGAAACATAAAAAAATATATTTGTATTTTTAAAATGTAGAAGCATGGGAATTTTTAAGACTTAAAAATAATGTTGTCCAAATGGCTTCCCTCGGCTGCTTGACACTCTTGGAACCGAAGTCGCAAATTTTGGAAAACTCGTTGAAAAGTTGTTCTCGGTATTTTGTTACTTTCCTGAATAACGTTCCTCTTCAACTGCTCTAAATTGGTCGGATTATTCTCGTAGACTATCGATTTGAGGTAGCCCCATAGAAAATAATCGCATGGAGAGAGATCGGGGCTACGTGGGGGCCATTCAATATCCCCCCTTTTCGAAATGAGTTTTCCAGGAAAAAAATTGTTCAGCAGCTCTATGGATACCCTAGCCGTATGACATGTGGCCCCATCCTGTTGAAACCACATCCTCGAGGTATTGCCTTGAAGTTCCTGCAAAGCTGGCACCAAAAAGTCTGCTAGCATGTTGCAATAATTGTTCGCTCTAACCGTCATTGCATGCCCTCTTTCGTCCTCAAAAAAGTATGGTCCAATAATACCGGTTGACGTTATCCCAGCCTACACGACAAGCTTAGGGCTGTGAAGTGGACGCTCATGAAAGCGTCGGGGATTAGCCTCGGACCAGAACCGACAATTTTGCTTGTTCACATGGCCATTAAGGTGAAAATTGGCCTCATCACTAAAAATCACGTTGTTGAAATTGTTGAACCGCTCTAGCATCAAATTGACAAAGTTAAGTCGGTTATTGGCATTATCGGGTTTTAATTCTTGGACTATCTGAATCTTATAAGCCTTCAAATGCAAATCACGTTTCAAAATTCGTCGTAAAGTTGTTCTTTTGACATCCAAAGACTGACTTCTCTTACGTCTTGACTGTTGCGGATTTCGCTGAACTGAAACACGAACACGCTCCACAATGTCGGCTGATCTTGCAGAAACTGGGCGACCACGAACCGTAATTGGTACTGTTGTTTCGAACATTCTGATCCATTTTCGTATCACATTGGCGCTTGGAACTTCACTTAAATCGTGTAAACCGTGTTCATGCCGATACAAACGTCGTGCAGTAATCACTGATTTATTGTTTTTGTAATACGCTCGGACACAAAATGCACGCTGCACTCCTGTGTACGGCTCCATGGCGACTAAATTTCCAGGAAGCGGCGCAGTGAACAACATATCCCCCCGCCACCCCGCGCCGCGCGTTACCGAGAAATTGAAGATTTAAACCGCCAACACCCTTATGGACCACCCTGTATCTTAATTTTATAATTACAAAAATTAGACAATAATAACTATTATTGCTAATAGGAAATTAAATCCATAAGATATTTTGCTATGATATTTTAATGCTTTAATATTTTTGAAATTTATGTGCAAAATTTTTTTCTATGTGGATGTTTTCAATTACTTGTTTTTCTTTACTGTTTGAACTATATTTGAAAAAATAATAGTCTTTCATTGTAACTGAACAATTATTAAAATTTATTATATAATTTCCGTTTAAAATAATTTTCTCCAAATTACAATTTTGATTGATACTGTGATATTTATTGCACTTTTGACTACGTATCTATATCCCATGGTACATATATAATTTCTAAGTCTTTATTCTTTATTCTTTATTATTTAAACATTTATTTACATCTACTGAGCATTGCTCTTACAGATTACAAAAATAGGAAAAATTGAATAAAATAACATAACTATAGTTACAATTATATAACTATACATATTTACTAAGTAGACGGTAGATAGATTACAACGATAAATTACAAATTTAGTAAAAATCTTCAAAATGAGGTATCATTAGCTAAAAGTCTGAGTACAGCTCGTCTAAATGAAAATCTATTGAGAGTTATATCGACAGTATTGGCCACAAAAGTAAATATTTGCAAACATCGAGTAATTGGTTCATTCCTTCCATAATTAATTCGATGGAATGGAACAGCGAACAAATGAGTTTCTCTAAAAGACCGTCTTAGTATGTTAAAGGGTAGAACGGATAGCAATTCGGGCGAATCAATGTTTGAATCTTTAATATCCTTTATAAAAATGATGCCTAGAAGCTTTCTGCGGTTAGAAAGTTCCATAACTCCAAGAATATTGCAATGGCTTTCGTACGGTGGTATGTTATCAAAAGAAAAGTTCTTTCGAAGGGCAAATCTTGTGAAGCGCTTTTGAATTTTCTCAATCCGATTGATACCTACTTCATAAAAAGGACTCCAAACAAAGCTTACGAACTCTAAGGGAGATCTTACCAAAGATCCAAATAAAACAGTAATAGCTTCAAAATTCAAAAATATTTTGGTATTTTTTTTTTAAATCCAAGTTGTGAATTGGATTTAGAAATTATGTAATTTATATGATTTTTAAAAGTCAGTGCGCTATCAAAATGTATACCCAGATCTTTTACGATGCTTACACGCGGAAATGTTTGATCGTTTTCATATACGTAGTTGTACACAATTGGTAAACGCCTACGAGTATAAGTCATAATATTACGCTTAGAAAAATTTAAAAATAGATGGTTGCCGCGGCACCATACTTTTACTGCTGCAATATCTTGTTGAAGGTGCACGCAGTCCTGGATGGATGTTATATTATAAAATAGTTTCAAGTCATCCGCATATAACAGACATTGACAATACTTTAATATATTAGGGATGCCATTGACAAAAAAGAGGAAAAGCAATGGACCCAAATGGCTACCCTGTGCTATACCCGATTTTACGTAAATTGGATTAAACTCAGCTTTATGAACTTTCACAAATAAAACTCTTTTCGAGATGTAATAATGTAACCAGCTCAATAGTGACGAGTGAAACCCCATTTTGAAGAGTTTCCCTATCAAAATTGAATGATTAGTTTTGTCAAAAGCTTTCTTAAAATCAGTGTAGAGGGCATCTACCTGGATACCTTTTTCAATGGAAAAGTGAGTGAATAAACAAAGATTAGTGGCAGTCGATCTTCCATGGAAGAATCCATGTTGTTGCGAACAAATGGTATTTTTTAGAGTTACAAATAATCTACGATTTATGATTTTATACAAAAGTTTAGGAACAACAGACAATTTTATAATGGGGCGGTAGTTCCCCACCATGTCCTTCCGACCAGACTTTAATACAGGGGAAATATGAGCAATTTTCCATTCATCTAAAAATGTCCCTTCTGCCGGAGACTGATTAAAAATTGTAGTAAGAACATGCGAAAGCGAATATGCACAATTGCGAATAAACGAAGGTGGAATAAGATCATAGCCGGGACCTTTGGTGACGTCAAGAGCAGTTATTGCTTCGAATACTTCAGATACTTCTAGATGAATAGCGCCAATGTCAACAGTATCATGCACGCCGTTAATAAATTCAGCGAAATCGTCTGTGACGTCAGTATCTTCATAAACTGATGAAAAGTACATTGCAAAAAGATTCGCAACTTCTTGTTCTTCATGTGCAGCTAATTGACCGTAAAACATAGATTTAGGAATACCGTTAGACGTTATTTTTGCGTTGAAAAATATCCAAAAACATTTAGGGTTGTTAGTAATTCGAGATTTCATTTCAGCTATGTATCGTTTGTACAAAAAACTCGACAGGAAGTCAAATTCACGACGCAGGCGTATAAAGTTCTCTTTATCTGTAGGGGATCCAGAGTTTTTGTATAGTTTGTTTGCCTTATCTCTACGATTTTTCAAATTTAACAATCTGCGATTGTACCAAGGAAGATTATGATGTTTTCTTCTCCTCTTCACTTGAATATGACGATGTAAGCATTCACCAATAATGCCCTTGAGTGCAATATACATGTTCATTAAGTCAAGTCCACGAAATGCCTGACACCAATGTATAGATTTGAAGAAACTGTTAACTGCTCCGTAATCAGCTGAATTAAAATCGTAATAATATTCTCAACGTCGCTGATATTAAAATCATAAAAACTGAGAATTACTTCTAATGCTTTATGATGAACAGATTCGGCCGTAAGTGGCAGATTACGTTTCTGGACTAAACTTTTACCGTAGCCACCAACAAATACTAGATCAAGAATGCAATTAATATCGTTCTGTATGATGTTCACTTGAGAAAGCCCAAGGGAATAGATCTTATTACAACAATAACTTTCAATGTTATTTGTGATGTTAAAGGGCATAAAAATTGGTTAACCCTCGCAAAATTCCCAAATAATTCCGCCAAGATTAAAATCACCAAGAATGCAAGGCAACTGGTAATCATCCAACGAGGAAAGTACAAATTCCATATTTGCCAAATACAGTTTATATAGCTAATAACCGCTAATCGGATTAATATAGCTTACTATAAAAACAAATTCTCTTTTACAAGAAGGCATATTGGATAGGGAGACTGCCACACAGATTTGTTCTACATTCACCGAAATATTAGGAAGTATAATTTCCCTACTGGCAAATTTAGATTTCACAGCCAATAAAACCCCGCCTGCTCTTGTGATATTGCCGGTAAATACACGATCACGCCTGTAGATATCATATGACTTGTCAAATAACTCGTTGGAGGTACTGCCAGGTAAAATTCATTTGTTTTAGTACGTAAACCACCGGCATTATGAAAGTAAACAAGCAACTCATTGTAAGGATTTATTGAATTTCCACAAGGTTTAGATCTTCGGTGTGGCCCACGTCGTCCAGTGGTTTTACGTTTTTTGGCTTAAATATGAAATGGGTTAGTTTAATAGAAAGCGGTCAATTGATTGTTGACAATTGACAACTGTTTTTTTTTTTTTTATTGTTGAACAGTGATTACTTAATTTTAAATTTTTTAAGTGTTTATTTTTTTCCAAATTCATATGTGGTATTATCAAATTCAATTGTTTGTTCTATTACTGAATCTATCTCGTCATTATGATCATTTGGTAGTGGAATAATATATCTTAACTTAACGGTTATAAATGTTTGGTGAATTTTTATTTCAAAAAATAAACATGAATTATTAAAATATGTTGTTCCTATCTGAATATATTTTAGTTTATTATAGTCTATTTCACATTTTTCTATTTAATTAGAAGATAGGATAGTTGGATGTGCAATACCATATTTCGCTGAAATTACATTATTTTGTAGATGTCCTATTTAATTAGCTGTATATAGGTATTTGATAATTGTTCTAAATACGAGTATAAATAATTGAAACAAATACGAGTATATGTTTTTATCTCTTTCCGTATCTAAATTTATCGACAGAATTTAATTCCATTTCTATTTTTTTTTTCATCATTTTGCACAATTATTTTTAAATAGTTTACAGTTTCATTAAAATAATCATTAATTAAAATTTGTTGATTGTTATTTTCTTTGACTTCGTCAATAATAAAAAGATGTTTCTCAAGTTTTGTCTGTCCTCGTCGTCCATAGTTCCGAATAACCATTTCGACATTAATTACTCCTCTTCGCTGTCTGTTTTGTTTTGGTATTAAAGTGACCAATTTATTTCCAGCATCTAGTAACTCCAATCGAAGCAGTTGTTTATTTTTGGTTTTCATTAAAATAGCATTTTCTGTCGTCTGGTTTAAAATGTTTTCTATTTTGTGTAAGTTTACTATATGTAATATTATATCTGATCCATTAACTATGTCTATGTTTTTCATGTAAATATTTATAAACCCTGATTGTTCCGTAAGTCGTTTTTTTTTGTCATTTCTACTCTAATCATCGGTATCTACATTTATATTATCCACATCTGAAAATTTTAAAGGTCGTTTAATGTTACAAGGATGTATTCTTTCTAATTTTGCATTTTTATATTTCGGTTGTTATTTGTGCTTAACCGCTTTATAATTTTTAATAAACCCCTCTGTTCTCTTTTCAGCATAATTTTCCCTGTTTTCATTTAATTTATGTATGATTTTATGTTTTGATGCTTTTGAATTGTTTTCTACTGTGCCCAAATCTGCTTTGTTATTATGCACTTCATTTGGTGAATATTTTACTGTTGAGTGGAATCTATCATTATAGTTTCGTATGACCATCTGGATTATTTGTTTGACTGACAACCCTTTTTCTAACTTATACAAATTTCTAAATTTTTTCGTTATCGAACTATGAAATCTTTCAACACCGGCATTGCCTATGACTATTTGGTTTTGTAAGGTTCAGTTCTATATTTTCCTTGTCCACAAATTCTTTTATCCTTCCAGTTTTAAATTCATTGTCTGCAACAATTTTCCCTATTTTAGTAAAATGATCTTGCAATTGTTCAATAATGGTAATATGGTTTCTATCATTCAATGCGTAGGCTGCTCCAAATTTTGAAAATTTATCTATGACTGTCAAAAAGCGGCCTCCTTTCATGACATATGCGTCTACGTGTATAATTGGATTTTTATCTGCCGGCGTTTCTGTAAGTTTAACTTCTTTGCAAATATCGCACTGGTTAATTACTATATGAATTAGTTCCATTAATTTTGGAAAATATATTTTATATTTTATTTGATTATATGTTTCTAGAATCCCTGAATGTAAACTTTATCTAACATGGCATAAAGAGTTTTGTTTTATTGCCTCTGTTTCAATGTCTTGTGCTCTTCTTGTACATTTAAAAAATTTTACCTGGGTGTCATTGAATACATTTCAACAAGTTTCTCCTGTACTTTATTATACATTCAGCTGAGTGCTCTCGTACGGACGCGTCTGCATCGACTGCTTTATAGTAATTTTTCCAGTGAGTGAAGTAGTGATAGTGAAACAAGTGAAGTTCTCGGAGTTGCCTTTACTCTGATTGCATTGCAAATTCTTGTAGTGCAATTGTTTTTGTGAAGCAACGGCATCTTGTTTACAAGTTTTGCTAAATTTGTGAACAAGTTGTTGGAGATTACCTTACAGTGTTAGTTGTTGCTACAAAGTTGGCCGGAGGAAGAAGGCGACGTCGGCTGCTGGGTGGGAGGCTCCCGCCGTGTATACTGCGTCAGAGGCAGAAATGTCGTCTGCTTCTGGGATGTCCTGCTAAGGTGGCATCACCTAAGGTGAGGTCACCCATAGTGAAGAAGGCAACGGCAGGGAAGTCGACTACGATTCCCATATCTTCCTCATTGGAAGATCTGGCGAATCTGAAGGGGTCGACGTCAGGGAAGAAGCCATAGGTAGGTGCTTTGGGGGCCATTGGGAAGGCCCGTAGGATCACAGGACGAATGTCCTCCGCGCTTACCGAGCGGTAGGACTTGGCATTGCACTGCTGAAGCAGATGACTCTGCGGAGTACCAGGATCTGGTTATGGAGCTCGTTACGGAGAACGAGCGCTTTAAGAACCGCTTCGATGTGCTGCACATGGGTGCAGCGGCGAGCAGCAGTGGAAATGGTTCTGGCCAGATGGCGCCTCCGGTAGCTCGAGCTCCGGTGGCGGCTGCCTTCGTAGCGAAGGCACCGGCAGCGCGACCATCAATTGCTGCACCAGTTGCTGCCAAGCCCGTCGAGACCTGGTCCTTGGTGGTTCGTGGCCGTGAGGGTCAGACCGCCAAGGAAGTGGTGAGCAGGCTCGTGAGCGAGGTCGAACCCACATTGAAGTAGAGGGTGCACCAGTTCAAGGCGATCCTTGGCGCTGGGGACTTATTGCGGACTACAACCAAGGCGGAGCGAGCGAAAATCGCCGAGAACGGGAAGTTTGGTGAGGCGGGCTTTACGGTCTCGGTACCTGAGATATTTCGCCCGCGTGTCATTGTCCAGGGTGTGGACTCGAAGATCACCCCTGATATGCTCATGAGTGATCTCTTCGGGAAAAATCTCAAGGGCAAGAAGAAGAAGGCCTCGAGTGTGCCTTCAAGTCTGGTGTCCGTCTCCATAGCCGTCCGTGGGATTGTACCAAGGGTGGGACAGTGAATGTCGTCCTGGAGAGTCAGGCTTCGGCCATGAAGTCTCTGCTGACGGCACAGCTCTGCTACATTGGCTGGTACTCTTTCCGCGTGCGTGCGATGGATTTGGTGGCAAGCTGTTTTAAGTGTCTGTCGTTTAACCACTTCAGGAAGGAGTGCCGTGCAAAGGAAGATGTCTGCTTCCGCTGTGGCCAGCATGGACATATGGCCAGGGACTGCTTTAACCCAGTCGGGGGCTATAACTGCGCTCTTCGAGGGGAGCCCTCGGATCACAGTATGGTGTCTGAGGACTGTCCTTTGTATCGCGCCATGGTAGCCAGGGCGAAAGCAAGGCATTAAGATGGGTACTCGCCTTCTGCATTTGAATTGTGGTAAATACGTCGCTGCAATGGCGGAACTGGGGAAGGCCATTTGTGACAATAGCTGCAGTATTGCTCTTATACAGGAGCCCCACGTAGCCTATAATCGGGTGCATGGGTTACCCGCTTTTATGCGGGTATTTCCTGATACAAGACATAACGATGCAGTCATTGTCAATGACATCAATTTGGATTGTACAGAAATTCTTCGTTCGGAATTGGGGCTTGTGTTTCTGCTGAAGGCGATTTCGGTCGTCTTCTTTTAGCTAGCTTGTACTGCAAGTTTAGCGAGCCTTTGGAGCCATATCTTACGTATATGGATACAGTGTTATCACTTTCTAGTGGTAACCCTGTAATCCTCGGTTTGGACGCGAAAGCGTCTTCCCCGATGTGGTTCAGCAAGGTAACCGGCGCTACGTCCAGCTATCAGAACCAATCTCGGGGTGAAGTGCTCAGTGAGTGGATGTTCTTTAGGGAACTTTACGTGGTGAACGAACCGAACGAACTGTATACGTTCGATAGTTGGGATTGATTTAGCGATACCGATGAGACGATTGCGAATAGCGCAGCCATATTCAGGTTTCGGACTAGATGGCAGGCCAGTCCGTCCGTGAGTGACCATAATTACATTGAAGTTATGCTCACTTATGAACGGATTGAAGGTAGCAGCGTAGGCATCAGGCGGTGGCGCACCAGGAACGTTAACTGGGATGCATATGGATCACACATCGCAGCTGCAGCTGCCGATGTGCCCTTGGAAGCCTTTAATCGGATGACGGTGGATGAACAGGTATCAATGATTGTTGAGACTGTTCACCGCGTCAACGACAGTCTCCTTCCTAGAAGCGTGCGGCGTACTAGAAGGAGAATAAGGTGGTGGACACAGGAGTTAAGTCGGAAGAGGAGAGAAGTTCGATGCCTCAGGAAACTTTTCCAGAGCGGTAGACAAGCAGAGGCCGCCGACTAGTACCTCCTCAGGTCATCGTATAGAGCCGGACTTACCGAATATAAGAAAATGCTCATAGCCCTTAAGGAGTCAGAGTGGCGCGAGTTCGCTACTCGGCATAGAGATGATCCCTGGGGACATCTCTACCGTATCTGTAAGGGAAAGGCAAAGAACGTGGAAGTCTCAGGAATAAAGGATGGCGATACCATCTTGACTTCCTGGGCGGGCTGCGTTCAGGCTTTGTAGAGGGAGTTCTTTCCTAAGTCTGATGCTCTGGCTCCGTCGGTGGTACGCAGTGCATCGGAAATGGAAAGAACAGAGATCGTGGAAAGTATGACTCTTGTCAGGTCTCGTAAGTCACCTGGTATGCACGGAATAACCGGAGAGATGTGTAAAAGCATCTGGAAGGCTGTTCCGGACTACCTCGAGGTTTTGTATAGGCAGCGTGTACATGTTGGCTATTTTCCACGTTAGTGGAAGACAGCCAATGTCATTGCTCTCCTCAAATCGCCCGGCAAGATCAGGAGCAATCCTCGACCTTACAGGGGTATTAGCCTGCTTCCAGTGCTTGGAAAAGTACTGGAAAGAACGAAGGTGCAATGACTGAGTGAGAAAGTCATTGGCGGCATGCGCCCTTATCAATACGGCTTCACAAGTGGTCGTAGTGTTGAGGATGCCTGGATCCACGTTCAGAGGTGCGCGAGTGAATCCATGAGAACTATGTTCTTGGTGTTGTGGGTGAGGGTGTTGGAAAGACTTCAGCAGGTAGGGTGCCAGGAGTTACGCCTTTTGCATAGTTACTTCTGTGGCAGAACAGCTAGAGTAGGTGGGGCAAATAGTGCGGTGGAACTCGATGTTGTTCGTGGCTGCCCGCATGGTTCCATCTGCGGTCCATTTATATGGAAGCTTATGATGAACCCGTTATTACGGCAGCTAAGTGACCAGTACAAAGTTTGCGCATATGCTGATGGCCACTCATTTGGATAGTGTTGTGTACTTTTCTATAGACAAATCACAAATCGGTTATTTTGGATCCTAGCGGCTGCGCTAAATTTTTTATACACAAATCCCAAACCGGTAGGATCGGATCCTACCGGCTGCGCCAAATTGTTGTGTTTTTTTTTATACACAAATCACAAACCGGTAGGTTCGGATCCTACCGGCTGCGCCAAGTTGTTGTGTACTTTTTTATACACAAATCCCAAACCGATAAGTTCGGATCCTACCGGCTGCGCCAAATTGTTGTATACTTTTTTATACACAAATCACAAACCGGTAGGTTCGAATCCTACCGCAAAGAATGTTGAGGATTTTCGTAAGGTTGTACTGTGCCACGGTGTGGTGTGACTACAGCAGTACTCTACGATGTCCGTTCGTGTAGTGTTGTGTGTATCTGTGTGAGTTAAGGCGTATCACCTCTGAGGTGATACCCGTTGGCATATTTTCACAAAGGCGCGAGCTCGCGCAAACCAAATACAGCTCAGAAATAGGAGTCAGCAAAAACAACCACATATTTCCGCATAGAAAAAATGCAACGTTAGTGCAAAACCCATTAACATATTTCCATGGTTATTAATGTGCCAATGCTCCCGTAACACAATTTCCATAGGGAAAAATGCATCGTAGATTAGCTGTTCGTATGGTCTATCAGGGGCTATTTGTTGCTACGGCAACTTACGCTTTCCCTGTGTGGTACGAATCGGTGAAGTTACCGTAAGATCCTCTCTTGTCAGAGAGTGGTGTTATTGGCTTGCACGCCAGTGTGTCGTACGGTTTCGACGGAGGCCCTTCAAGTACTGATGGTTGCTGCCCCGCTGGATCTTGTAATCCGTCGTGCGACGGAATTCAAGGCCAGGAAAGGGTATGCACTTACGGATACACACGGGCAGGTCTCGGATTCGTGCCCTGTCATCTGTATCTTGATCTCTCGGGGGTACGGATAGGCATGGGGGTTTCCCTATGTCTATATCTCATGGTCGGATGGGGTTTGGGGTTTTCTCCGCCTCCTACCGGTGAGGGTACTGCATCGTTGCAATGTAAAAATGTCTAATCTGTACTTTTTTGCCACGGGACGACCATTCCCGTGAAGTATGGTGTATAAATCACGACTTGGTAGTAGCTTTGCTACGCAGCTCCAACCGGTGAGTTTGGTCGGTAGCGTGAGGATCAGGAGGCCCCGGGACCGAGTTCCCGCCTGATCATTTGGTGTTGCTCTCTAGTGGGAGCATCACGCGGGTTGTGGTTGATACCAAAATCGCTAGTAGAGACTTTGTGCTCGAATGTGGAGTTGCATTGCAACCGGATGCTACAGACCCATATAGTAGCAGAGAGTAGAATGGGGATTTTGTTCTATACTAGCATAATCAATTTCGAATCACCTGGCTGCGAAGAAAGGGCTGACAATATGCGGTAGTACCAAAATTGTTAGCCCCTTTTCTTAGATAGTCCAAGTTTACTTGACTATCCCAGGAGGGCGTTGGCAATCGCATTGTAATATGCCCAGTGTGTCGCCCACCGTGGGTAAGGCCTTCCGGCGAGACTCACGTTAAACCCTCGTGGACTTCTGTACTTCATTATAGCTGTGATCCAAAACTCCCGCATAAATCCCTATTTTTCCTTTGGTAATATATTTCCTAAATATGTTTCCCGTTTCCTGTCTCTCTTTCAGCAATAAATATCATCTTTTTTAAATTGTTCTTCAAAATCAGGGTAGCGCAAAATAGGATATGTACTGACTAATGCTTTTAATTTCTCAAACGCTTCGACATAGGTTGGATCCTTTGTATTAATTTTTACCCCCTTTTTCAAGTATTTTGTAATTGGCTGTGCCACTTTGGCGTAGTCCGTAATAAATTTTCTATAATACACAGTTACCTTTTATTTGCTTTTCGGTTCTTCGCAATTCTAAACTTTCAATCACTATAATTTTATTAGGATTTGGTTTCATGCCATTCTTAGTTAGAATGTGGCCCAGAAATTTAGTTTCTCTCTTCAAAAAATTGCAATTATGTACCTATATTTGAATTTTTAAATTTGTACTTTCAAGAACTGCGAAAATATATTTTATTTCTTTTATGTATGTGTTCGGTCAATGAAGTACTAAAAATCAAGATGTCGTCCAAATATACGACACAAATTCCATTAATGTGTTCTCTTAAGGTTTCATTCATTTTTCGTTGGAAAGTGGCGTTCGCATTATTTAGGCCAAACGGCATTCTAATGAATTCGTAAAGACCATATAGACCTATATAGAATCGATATTTGGCAAAGGATACTTGCCGTCCAAGGTGACTTCGTTTAATTTCCTATAATCCACTACTATACGATATTTTTTCTCGCCTGAATTATCTATTTTCTTAGGTACAACTATGAGGGGACTTGAATATTTTGAGTAACTTTTCTGAATGATGCCCTGCTCTTCCATTTCTTTGATCTGTCTTCGAATTTCCTTTTCAAGTTGGGGTGGGTGTCTGTACAATTTTGAATTTATTTGATGTTGCATTGTGATTTTAATTTCATGCTGTATTTCAGTAGTATTTGTTCATTTATCCCCTTCTCTAAATAGTAAATTATTAAACTGCTTTAGTAGCGTTATAATTTCTCTATATTCTTCTGTATTAGAGTGATCTAGTTTTAATCTGTCCAAATTACAATTGATGGTTTCAATGGCATAAACTTGGTTAAAATTGTAAGGGTTATTTAGAAATTTATTTTCCTTCCAATTTAAAATTATCTTTCTCTCTTCGACATTTATTTTGGCATTAAGAAATGTTAGAATATCTATTCCGATTATAAAATCATACTTCCTTTGCGTGAAGGGTGCTGCCTTCCATCTTACACTTGCGTAACTAGGTAAATTAAATTCCTTTGGTGCTACCGTGCACACTTCATACTTTATCATGTCTTTATTTAAAATCGTACCAAATATTATTGGGTCCTTTAATTTACACTTTGAGAAATCTTGTATTTCACTATTAATTAAACTAAAAATAAAAAACTAATTCTTGTTGTTATTCATTATTGCTATTTTGGGTAACCATTCTGAGGACGTTTCATAAAAAATACAATTGTTTACTTCTTCTCCTCTATTATTTTTTGGTTGAGTTCTTTCCTGGCTGTGCCTATCTGGGATTAAGCGATTTTGGCTAATCTACTGATAAGGGTGTCCTGCCAATTAAAATCTACTCCTATTAGATCCAATGTTATCAATTTCCATTGGTTCGATCTGACCTTGCCTAAATGGGTTCTGGCGATATTGACTCGAATCCTGTCTAGGGTATCCTGTCTGTGGTCTTTGGAAATTGCCCGAATTTGAAAATCTATTAAAATTATTAATCCTTCCGTTATTAAAATTATTATTTTGCCTATACGGTCGCGAATAATTATGTTTTGTAACGTTCTGATTGTAAGGATTTCAGTCTGGGACGATATCGTAATTTCAGAGTTAATTGAATAAGCTGCCAGTTGTCTGGTTCTGGGATGTTGATGATTGCATTCTGTAGGAAATTGTTCGAACTGCTTGTCTCATAACCTCCAACTGTTGATCTCGTCTAGCACTCTCTCTTTTGGACTACATCCACCCTTGGTAATTGAGGCTGCTTCTCTATGATCCTTCTTTGATCAAATGCGTGTTATCCTCTGCTTCCACTAATTTTGTTGAATTATTTAAGCAGTTTTTCCCGCTTTTTTTGTGGAGATTTATTTTATTTTCTGTAGTATCTACTTTTGATTATAAATTGTCCCTGCATGTTGGTGGTGTTAGCTTTAAACAATTTTATTTAGGTTTCATTTCACCCTAATGGGTCTTTACTTTAATATTTTAATTTCCACTGTACAAACAACTGCAATCTTATATACACACATTAGAATCTTGGCTCGAAAAGTGGAAGATAAAAGTAAATGCCACTAAGAGTGTACAGGTTACATTCTCTCTTAGACAGAACAATTGCCCAGCCCTCACTATTCACGGTAGTATCATACCCGTTCATAACCATGTCAAATATTTGGGTATTCACCTTGATCGACGTCTCACCTGGAAAAATCACATTGACTCAAAACTCATACAATTGAAATTAAAAATGGCTCAACTCCACTGGCTTATTGGCTCCCAGTCTACTCTCAGTTTGGGAAATAAAATCACCATCTACAAAACCATATTGAAGCCAATATGGACATACGGCATCCAGTTGTAGGGAACGACATCGGCTTCTAACACAAATAAGCTACAGAGAAGACAATCAAGAATACTGCGCCAAATTTGTGGTGCCCCATGGTATATTAGGAATGATAACATACACAAGGATTTAAACATTCCTTATATTTCCGAGGAAATAAGAAAATTAAGCAGGTCATATATATCGAAGTTGTCCTCCCACTCAAACCCACTCGCTCAAAATCTTCAACATTTTCCCGGTCATATACGGCTAAAAAGAAAGGACACGCTAGACTTGGTCCTGTAATAAAAAGTTCGACTCGCCTAAAACAAGATCCGGCAATAGCAGGATACTTTAGTTTAAGATAGGATTAAGATTTGAATACTTATTGTAAATTTCGAAAGATCCAATAAAAAAAATGAATGAAAAAAAAACTGTTCTCACAATTGTGGTTTTGTTTGTTAACCGTAACCGCGTTTTATTTAGTGGTGTTAACTTGTGTTCATTTTAATTGTTCACTAAGTTTACATATTCTGATCCTTCGGTTTTATTCCACGCAGGATTCAGAAAATCGCACACTGGTTTAGTACTTTGGGAAAAAAGTATTTTCGTTTCACTGGATTCCTTATTAATTAAAAAATTATATATATATATATATTTTTTAATCCTACAGACTGTGCCAGTCAAATAACGAAACGGTGTTTTGTTATTTTTAAAAAAATTTCAATACGTTTGGTCCAATCAAGTTGGAAGAACAGACTAACTTTATTTTTAACTAATTTTCTTTATTAATTATAATTTTCCTTGCTAAAATATTACAATTTTGCTTACTAGCTGTTGGTTTATCTTATTTAAAATTATTTGCAAATATATGTTCCGCAATGTACCGGAAATGGTAATTGACTTTTTGTTTTGTGTTTGTTTTTAATTTCGTTTAAGAATTCCTGGAATTTATCTGTTTTCGTAACGGGGTCAGTGTTTTTATACGTAACTCACGCACTGTCTAGCAGATCAAAGTGGTGGTAACGATAGTTTGCGAAGGAACTGAACTGAACTATCTTTTTACACTTTTTTCTTTAGTACTGTTCATAAGCAAGTGACTACAATGAGCACACAACTTACCTCCGGGTTTTGGTTGCTGTGTAAACGATTATTATTGGGTGGAAAAAATCGTTCGGGTAATTATTTATTCGTTTCGCGTGTGGCCCAGGTATTCAGGCGAAGGATCAATATTAGCGTGGGGGTGAATAAAACAATTATCGAAACCAGGATGATTGAGAAACAAAACAAAATTAGTTTTTTCGGGGGTATAAATTATGGTAAGTTTGACATCTTGATTTTAAATAACGTATTTATGTAAATTTCATTTTATTATATATACACCTTATAATTATAATCCTTAAGATTGCTTAAGGTCAACTCTTAAAAACTACTAGTGCGTACAGCTTGACACGTCTAAATCATTGACTTTATTACCACAACTAAACAAAAATATGTTTTAATCATCGTTCAAACTGTCTACACTAAAAACAATATTATAAGACATTCCAGATAACACAGCATGAATGAATCAGCCATTTATGTAATCAACATCACCTTCATTTGACATTTGGCTTTCAAATGAGCAATCTGAATCTTCTAGTACACACCACAATCAGAAGAAATTCAAACTCGCGCTGTAGCACCACGGTGAGTAGTTACCCACTTCACAATCGTATACATAACCGTGGTTACTTACCCACGGCGACACCTCATTTCCAATTACACATTGTCCATGAGTTGTGAGTTGTGTTCGTGCGTATTTACCCATCATCGTGGGTAGGGTGCGCATGGCATTACTCATTTCTGATGGGTAGTGTGTAACTGATCATTTATCATTTTCCACAATAATGTACGTGAGCGGCTAAGTGTGTACTCTGTTTATTGTCACAGGAACATAACCTCCTCTGTACAATCGAAATTCATGTTCCGGTTTTCTAAAGATGAAGCAGTGTTACACTGATCATCAATATAATTAAAGTTTCATATAGTTCTGACAGAAAAGCTAATATCAATTGTTATTACTGAAATCACGGTATTCAAAAAATTCCTCGAAATGTTGAATAATGGTTCTAAGAGCGGCAAATGTAAAGCATAATTGAATATAAACGAATACTAAGCTGGGCTTAAAAACGTATTGGGCTGTAATATACCAACAAAATCTGTTAAAGAAGTTGACTCCTATGACCCACGTTCAGTTGTAAAAACAAGCATATTACTCAAGAACATCGAAAATCACAAAATCTCCAAATGGATCTTTGGAGTTATCAGACTTAGGTTTATTAAAACGCAACTTATAGTTGCTAATACAGATAATTTAAATATGACTTTGCATCTAAGCTAGTACGAAACAAGCAAATTCCACAGATCTTTCAGACGTATCAATGACACGTATGTCACCACAATTTAATCTTCGGTGAGGTATGTTGTTTCCTGCTGACACAATTTTTCATCTTGTCTTGTTTTATAGTACAAATGAAAGGACACATTTCTGTTTTAATTTCCGCGATAGCATCATCATCATGTCCTATTACCAACTTATTTTCCTTGTTTTTTTCCTATCGAGCAATATCCTTGTTGGGAAAATGAAAAATTAACTCCTGTTTATTTTGGGGCCGAATAAAATAATTATCCAAACCGGGTTGAGTGAAAAAGAAAATCAAAATTTTAGTTTTTTTTTGTATTTTTCTTTTAAAATTCGGGAGTATATTTTACCTTCGGGTAACTTTGACGTCTTGTCTTTAAGTGACGTATTCTTCTTCCTAATAATTAGGGTTGCACTTAAGAGTGACAATTCATTATACTAAAACTATTAGGGTGCCACGCTAGACATCACGCCCCCCTTGCAAGGAGTGCAATATAGAGGTTAGCGGGAGCTAGCTAAAAAAAAC
The DNA here is from genome assembly GCA_019455685.1 of Philornis downsi. Lineage (NCBI taxonomy): Eukaryota > Metazoa > Arthropoda > Insecta > Diptera > Muscidae > Philornis > Philornis downsi. The sequence continues at coordinate 18,801 of JAHXMU010026571.1, forward strand.
AAGAGCCTGGTAACAACAAATAAAAACAATGCATTAAGGACTAGCATGCATGCATTTTGGACTAGTTTATTGGCCAAAAATTGAAGCAAGCTTCAATTCTGGCTACCACAATAGTAAATTTCTCAAAAGTTTATCTCTGGGTGAGATATCTTTTTGAGGTGAGCTTTAAAGCTTTTGACTCCGGCTTCTCATAGACCTCCCATGTTCGGAGCTCCAAGGGGAATATAATGTCATTCCATCAGTTGAAAGATATCTTTAGATATTAATTGAAATTTCGCGTCAGTCAAAAAGTGGGCTTGGTCTCGACCAAGAACATTGGAAGCTCCAGTGAATGCTGTTCCATTTTCAGAAAGCATTTTAGCGAGACATACCCCTCTGTGACTCGACAATCTCAATCTAGACACGGCTTTATTTCGAAGGGGCCGGCGAAATCGACACCTGTACTTGTAAAAGGTGACCTCCTCAGGGAGGGCGGCCATAATTTGATCAACGGCTTTCCTCCTATACAACGCACATGCTCGCCAATTGTGAGTAATAGTTTTCACAAGATTCTTCAGTCTAGGCACCCAAAATTCTATTCTCATTAATCTTAACGTCAATGAGTTTTCACCGTACACTGACGCTTTGTGGACATATTCCAAGTACAATTTGACGAACCTGCCACTATTGGGGAGAATTTTGGGGAATCTTTCATCGTACGTCAGAGTTGGTGACAGCGCCAGTCTACCATTCATTCTCATAAATCCGTTCGAGTCAAGAAAAGGATTGAAATTTATAAGGGGAGTCTTTTGAGATATGCGAGTCTTGCTCTCGAGTGTATTATATTAGGGAAAATGGCGACGCTGGCAAAAAAATGATCAAGCGGCCATTCACGAAATTTATTTCATTTTGTTCAATATTGCCCAATGAATATGACTGCGAGACCTTATATTTCGGATGTACACGATAATAAATCGAAATATATGAACTAGTACTCTCATATCTCGTGGTAAATCTGAAAAACAGGCCAAGATATCCTCAGTCCCGAGTACCCGGTGCAAATGGACTCGAACTGGTCGAGATTCAAGATCCGTCATTAATTTGAAATTCGATTTAGGCCGTTCGTTTTGAGGACGATCATAGTGTGCTTGATATTAAATCTCGTGCTAAAATACCACGAGTCGCAATATCTGCTCCAGGGTTGTCATGGGAAAGGACATGATGCCGATTGTCAGTACCGACTCTCGCCCCTATGAGAGAGACTCTGTTCGCTACAAAGGTGGGCCAATGGCACAGGTGCTTCTGAAGTCACGACAAGACAATTGTAGAGTCTGTCCAATAATATGTTGGAATGGTGTCGATTCTTATTTTTTACGAAGAGATTCAACCATTGTAGCCAATAAAATTGCACCGCAGAGCTCAAAACGGAGCAAGGTCTCAAACTTGATAGGCAAATGTATCGTAATATCATCGACATCGTGTTTAATGCGAATATATAGTGAGACCGCGTATGCCTTCTCAGAAGCGCCACAAGACGCATGAAGTTGAACTTAATTTTCTGGGTTGTAGTCGACGAAACGGAGGATCTCGATCCTTTCAATCTCATTACAACCGTCTAAAATCTCGTGCCATTTGTGACTATGATTTTCGAGGCCAACCATCCGGCAGGGTCAAATAATTTGGCAATTTCGGGCAAAACGGCACGTTTGGCATTAGGGGCCGAAACGGCTTTGAATAATTTTTATCTGCGTTCCTACGTAAACCCAGAGTATTCGTGGTACTAGCATTAAAAATTTTCAAAAATTCCGAATCAAGTATATATTGGGGGGACAAACACTCTAACACCAGCAGAATCTAGGACATCAACAAGTCGATTGCGACTCTGAACGGCCTTATTTGTGCTATGAGCACCAACTAAAACGTCATCGACGTACATGTGAAACTTAATAATTTCACTTGGCAATCAGAACTGAGATTCGAAATTCTCGGCAACACGTACCGGAAAAATCTCCATCTAAGAATTAGTACTGTCAAATCGTCCTTTAAAACGGGTCTGGCATATAAAATATTATTAAGGCTTACACCATTTGACGAGGGGCTAGAGGCGTTAAACACAACATGAAGCTTGGTGGTGGCGCTGTCCGGTTTAAATACAGCGTTATGAGGGAGATAATATGACGAAATCTGACTCTGAGTATCGTTAGTACTCAGTTTGGTCATATAACCCATACTAAAGTACTCTTTCAATACTCCGTCGTACTGGGCTTTAAGTTCGGGGTTTTTGAGTAATCGAGATTTATTTCGCAGAAATTGTAATACGACAAATCTGCCTTCTTCATTGCGATATGTTGTACGATGAAATTATGTGCGGGTTCGGAACGTTTTTAATCTCCCAACTCCAGGTGGTTGTAGTATGAAACCACCGATTGTAGTGGCCTGGGTTGAGAGATTTTGCCTAAAAAATTTTAAAATCCAGCCAAACACCATTATAAATGTGGTCTGAGAAGCAGGATCTATTAAGTCTCTAGCTGAACATCTCACACCGTGGTAACATACTTCAACAAAGGTTGTTCCCAAAAACCGTGTAGTATGTCGACGTTTTCAACTGCGTTGCAAATGTCTGCATTGAACGGGCTGCCGCTGACGTCGTAAGTTGAGAATTTCCAGTGACTTCGATCGGGTTGGTGTGAAGATCCCGCACTATGAATCAACGAGTAATGCTTTTGTTTGCAATGATAGCAAACATTTGAGCTCTTACATGTATTAAGTGCGTGAGATAATGCTAAACAATTTGTGCAGCATTTATGTCTTTTCACCGTATTTATACGATTTTCGACTGACATTTGTAGAAATTCTGTACATAACTTAAGTGGATGGAATTCGGAACATAAGGGTCATTTCTGCTGGAACTGTATGCCGAGCTTTTCCTAACATGGCCAGTAATTGAACGCGGATTTAGTTTATGCGCTCCTCTGATATCGTAAAGAGACTCTAGCGCTTGATATCTTGAGGTTGAAAATTTGACTATATTTTCTCAAGTGGGTAAATTTTAGCTGGTCCCATGGGATTGCTCCCAAGGTTTTTAGTCTCAATTCACAATAATGATAAGCTGATTATGCTGTCATCGTTTTATTTTGGGACCAGATTCTTTATCGGCAATGGCAAGATTGAAAAGTGTTTTTTATTGAGCGTTCACGAGAACCCTTTTGTTCTCGTAACGATCTATCAGATTCTGCCCCGCCATCGCGAAACCCTCATTAGTCATGGGTTACGTTGTTATAATATCACGTGCTTCGCCTCCTGCTTTTTGCATAATACATCTTCTGGATATTACTGATGTGGTCATTAGGCCATGTAGGCCATGTAGGCAAGTAGGCCATGTTTTGTAATCTCCCGAGAAAGTTTCGATATCACATGGGGGAGGATTAATTGGAATAGAGGCTAATATCATTTTAGAATTCAGTTTCTCTATTAACGCATCAATGAATACCAGTTCCCGGACATATGATCTATATGCCGACATATATTTTGGTTTTATTACCTCAATAGAAATTTTTGGGTCCGCATGGTCACAAACATCTTCGTAATAATCGCGGAAAGTTTCCCAATGCCTGATAAACTCTTACCTGTGAATTCCAAGAGAGTGAGTAGTGTGCTCATCTTTAGGCATTGAGTTCAACAATTGCTCAATGTCGTTCGACCGATCACCGATTCTAATAAGAGCTCTAAGTTCAGCCATATTTTATTTAAATATTATGATCAAAATTATTATTATGATTAGTTAAATTGAGCAAAATCGATAAACTCAAAAACAAGAAATTGAAAAACAGATTTCAATTTTTAATAATATTTTTATTTTATATTATTCGGCAAAATTTGAAGGAAATTTTGCTTTACCGACACCACTAAAAAAAAGTATTAGTAGACGACACAGAGTGCAAAAACATACAATTCAAATAATGCAAGTTGTTCACTGGTCGAAACGGGTTTTTGTTGGAAACCAGTACGGTCTTCTCCCTGAAACCACAAAAAAAATTGAAAATGTAGTTTTGACGATGTTTTGATGTTTTGATAAATTTCCGAAAAAAATTTAATTCCACACAAAATAATTCAACGAAATATTTTTGACAAATTTTTGTTTCGTTCGGGCCCACTGTGGACGGAGACAGGGAGAATGGATTTGCTCATACGCACACACACGCACTGCGTAGCGAACAAAAGTGGTAAAGCGACAATTTGAAAAGAGAAAGATTTTTTGTGTTTTGTTATCGACGATGGAAGCGGTGTGGCTGTGCGGTATGGGGGTAAATGGTGGAAATGACGCGAAACGAATTACAATAACAATTGTATGAGAAGGAAATGAGGGGAACACAAAATATTTTTTGTGTTATTGTTGCTGAAAACGAAGTGGTTGCGAGGTGTGGGGATTGAAAACGGAGATGAGAAATGACAATAACAAAAACGTGGACAGATGGTAGTGTTTTTTTTTTTGTTTTTAGAGAATGTCGCTCTCGATTACTACTGAACTACATATGTTTTCGTACTTTTTTTTATTGTTTTTCGTAAACAATATCAGAACAAAAATCACACAACTTACCTTTTTTTTGCTGACGATTATTGATGATGATTATTATTTTGCGATGGAATCGGGGGGCAGGGGAAATGCCAAACAAATCTTCGTATCTGAAAGAGGAACGTCCGAATAACTATTTATTCTTCTGCGGGAGGCTCAGGTATCCGGGCGAAGGCCCAATGTTTATGTAAAATAATTATTTTCAGTTTTTTCGTTTTATATTTTTCTTTTAAGATTAGGTGGTATATTTTACCTTTGGGTAACTTTGATGTCTTGTCTTCAAGTGACGTATTCTTCCTAATAATTAGGGATGCACTTAAGAGTAATAATTCATTATACTCAGAAATATTAGGGAGCGCAGCTAGACAACTCCATTGGTTATTGTGCTTGGCATGTATCGGCATGCCAAAGAAATTAAGAAGAGGTAGGTTCACTCGTTTTACTCTCCCGTTGGGACGGTGGCTGCGGACTGGTATCTTAATGTATTGGGCTCCTTTACTACGACAGTGCTCTGCAAATGCGATAAACGTAAACGGCGTGTTTTTGCGTCCATTGGCTACGACTTTCCAAAAAATAATGTTAAACGATTCAGTGCGCCAATAGCAGGTATTGTCTTAGGTGATTTAAAGGAATAGATGACTGCGTGTATTCAAAGCGTCCATAGTGAGCAGTATGTGATCATTCCATATCTGGATCCAAAGAATGACCCTAGTAAGGAACTGTTGGTATTTCCATTCCATATAACTGGCATTCTTCGACCTTCAACTCACGGCTGTGCCAGCAGTCAACTGTGACAACATTTCCAAAAAAAAAAAAAAAAACAGGCCCACAGTTTCGCATCCCCATTCCTCTTTCTCAATTCCCGATTTCATCAGCTCAACAAAAATCCAGGCCGACAAGTACCAAGCACTCACGTTTCCAAGTACTTAGGTCTCTCGTTCCCTCAATTCCCCAATTACCTATGTCCGCCAAGTACTCATTCCGCGAGATCCCCAGACAGCCTAGTTCGCATGTCACTATGCTCCCAGGTGCACAGAGTTTGCCAGGTTTCCATGGTGCGGTTGTCAGAAACACAATCTATAGTTTCACTCAAGTTCCCTCCAAAACTCTTACAATAAACGTTCAATAAAACTCATTTCCCCCATGTGTCGAAATTTGTTCACCACATTTTATGTATGTGTTATCGATTACAATATTTTGGCGTTCTCCTATTATACGCGCTTTCATGAATTCCTCACCTTGGATTAAAGTTCATCTTTCTAGTATTGATTTATTCCATTACCCTTGTGAATCTTTGGTATTTTTCGCGGCTTTAGGGAATTTTCCAACATAGCGGATAGTACGCAGTATAAAATTTCCATTTGCTGTTTGTCCATTAATCTCTACACCGTATGCGTTTTGAACGTCTGAACCCCTTTTGTTCTTAAAGTAAAAACATTTTCGTTTATGTGCTGTGGCACAAACACTTTGTAATACCATTCCCAAATTACGGGAAAGAGCTGCCTACCACCGCTATTCATGAAACAGATAAAAAAGTTGCCGAAGATTTCGGTAGCATACGTTAAGTGTTTGTTTTTTATAGGAAACTAAACCTTGTTACCTTTTTTTTAATCTTTAATTTAGTTTTTCATATTGTCACCTACAATTGTGTCCACTAAAATTCCTTGATTTGTGGGGGAATATATTATCCGCAACGCGTCGTCATTTTAACCAGTTATAACGTGTTGTACAATGACATTATTGTCCAAATGGCCTTGGCGACTAACTGATAACATCCTTTAATAATATTGGATTCACGTTTCAACATCATTTGCATATGCACCTCAGTTGTGTTTACAATACACAAAAAATCCATCAAGAAAGACGGGACAAAACTTGTCCAATCGCCAAAACTACAGTCATGGACTAAAGTGTACATACAGCATATAATTTAAAGTGTTTAAAACCCCAAAGCTCAGAAGAAAAAATGAATGTTGAGAGCAGTGCATGGGGAGGGATTTTGTTGCAGAACTCCGAGGAAGAAGCCACTGATATCTGATGAAAACCGCAAACTTCGTCTCGCATTTGTAAAAACACACGTCGACAAAGGTATAGAATTTTGGAGACGCGTTTTATTTACAAAGGAGTCGAAATACAATATATTCGGAAGTGACGGTCGTGCCAAAATCTGGAGAAAAAAAAAATGCAGCATTAGATGTTCAAAACTTAATATCCACAGTAAAACATGGAGGCGGTAACGTTATGGTTTGGGGAGCCATGGCGGCGTCTGGTGTGAGAAAGTTGACGTTTATTGAGACAAATATGGACCGCTTCATATATAAGAATCTTTTAGAACAACATTTGAAACCATGTGTGGAAATGCTGGATCTTGGATACACCCCCAAGAGTTCGGATTTGAATCCGATCGAGCACATTTGGGAACTTTGGAGCATACAAAAACACAAAATAAGCGATTTGAAAGCTCTAAAAAATCAAATATTGGAAGAGTGGACAAAGATAGCTGCCGAAGAAACAGAAAATTTAGTTGCATCAATGCCACGAAGACTTCAGGCAGTTATTGATGCACAAGGAGGTCCAACTAAATATTTACAGTGGGTGCAAAAAGTATTGCCTTCGTATAATTACTAAATTTTTAAAAGAAATACATGATGTATGTAAACTTTTGTCATATCAATTTTAATGAATTTCGTGGATTTTTTGTTTCGTTTATAACAAAGCCACAAATGATATTTTTTCATTGCTAAATAAATGTTGTTTATAAAATCCTTTCACTCATTTTTTTCTTCTGAGCTTTGTTTTTATAAGAATATAAAATTGTAAACATTTTAAAAGAACAAAGAAACATGAATATGAGGCCATCTGTGCATCATGTTACACAGATGGAGAACAAAGAAATATTAAAGTAAACCGAGATATTGTTAGGAATAAATCATATTCGAAATTGGAGATCGTAAGAACATAAAATTGTATACATTTTTTAAAAGAAGAAAGAAATATAAATATGAGGCGATCTGTGCATCATGTTACACAGATGTAGAACAAAGAAACGTTAAAGTAAACCGAGGTACTGTTAGGAACAAATCATATTCAATAAACCAGATCTCAACTCACAACCAAGCAAGACACAAGCGTTTCATTTGGGACTAGGGAACTCTTAGGTTACATCCAAGCAGGACTGAAGTATCTCAACTGGACTCAGGAGATCTTGAAGAATGGGCTTACACCACGGAAAGGTATAAGGGAAGTGATTAAATCTCAACAAGAAATACAAGAGTTGTGAGGGAACTAGGGGCTAGACCGCTCTCCCCCGTAGTTTGTTCTTTTTTTTAACAACCCGTGTGTTTTAATTATGTATATGCTGTATGTACACTTTAGTCCATGTCTATATTGCTGGACCTTTTAATTTTGTCTGTGCATTATACATGGTAATAACATATCTGTTATTGTATTTGTAAAGTTGTGAAATGTGTATGTTTTTTTATTACTTATTATTGAAGTAATATATAAAAAATGTTTAAAATCGTATGAAATGGCACTTGCAATCGATTGTTTATATCAACTTTTTATAAATCTGCGAACATTTTCTTCCTAAAGAAGCACAGCACAATAGCGTCTGATGAAAACATTTTGCATCGGATTTCGTCACCACTGAAAAAATCGTGAAGTGTCAGTATAGTACTAGCTTTTAGCTGATACGAAGTTGGACAATACAAATATCAAACAAATTTGCATTTTTTTGTGTCGCCTTGTCGTTTTTTAGACCAAAAGTTATTGACCGATGAGAACGAAATGAGCAAGAAGAAAAATAATGGAAACAGATATGACGCACTAACAGACCGATCAGACAATGATAGGCGGAACGCTGATTTTATTAAATGCAATTATAATTGTAAAGACACGCCAGTCGTACGTTCGGACCTAGGACGCGTGACTTCCACGGGGTTTTTGAATAAAACACACAAAGTTAAATATGGACAATGTGTATTTGTATTAAAAATCCTAAATGATATTTGTACAATTAGGAATATAAATATAATTGTGTTATAAATTGTGGTACATACTTTTTGGTATGGAAACCACCAGGAACTTTTCAAATTTTATTAATTTAAATGCAGATAGACTTTGCTCCTGAGTAATGCGCGCAACCAACTTTTAAGTTCACAATTCAGATTCAAAATGGCTACAAAAAATGCGCGGGATCAGAAGCAAATCTTAAATGTTTCGTTAAGTTTTCCAATATTACAATTGGACGACTTTAATTTGAAATGAACTTATAATTAAACGGTAATGTCAACCGATCATGGGGAAATCGTTTTATTTTTGAGATGTTGCTAACAATAATTATACTAAATTAAGTACATTTGAATGCAAGGTAGCAATCTAGGGATGTGTACGTTAAATTAGGTATTTTGTATGGAAGACATAAGAGAGGGGAGTAGTTATACGGTCGGTGGTCATTTTCATTATGAAGACCAATATTAACAAACGCTCAACGTGTACCAATATGTAGGTTGAATGTTATTTGTATGGGAGGGAAAGAGTGTGGTTAATTACTCGATCTTATCAAATTCTGCCAAGCATTATGCCAGTATAATGGGCCGAGATTTACGAGTGAGGAGTTATAGGGAAACAAAATTTAAATTTGGAAAATCGGTTAATTTGTTTGGAATATACTTAAAGGGGTGAATCAACATAGACCATTTACAGTTTCCGGCAAATGTTCAACTAAGCCCAGTTTTAAGAAGTTTGACAAAGTTAATCGGCATAGTAAGTTATAAAACGCATTAAATTAAAAATGCGTGGTGCTTTAAACATTTCCATCTGGGCATTACTTTTTGTCGTATCAAATGATATATATATACACCCGGAGGGATGAAACTCCGGTTGCAGATATAAAACAAACATATTTATGCGGTATAATTAGCAAGATATACCTTTTTTTTCTTTTGCGAATTAAGCTTGGTACTATATTCTTCTCATGAGGGAAAGATTTCACGAGACATTATTTCCTCGTGAAAATCAGAACAATTTATATTATTACGTCATAACATTTAGCTTCAAATTTCACGACCATTTTATTATATGAAGGTTCGTCGAAAAACGTCAGCAGTACATCGTACAGTCATCGTCAAATGAGATTTTGGCGAAGTGTTCTGTGAGTGAAAAATGGCGTACTATGTATTGATAGAGACTCTGTGTTAATAATAATTAAATATAATTTATTAAAACAACACTTAGTTTTTTGAGAATAACTATCCAGTAAACAATTATTATCCAGTAATTGATAATTATAAGTTATAAAGAAACTAAATAATATAACTTTAAAACTTAGTGAGTATTCTTTTCAATATTTCGTATAATTGTAAAAGTGTTTTAGTAGTTTTTTATTTATTTTAGTTCATTTCGGATGAGAATTTCTCAAATGCTGTCTTTTCACTTAAACGTACAGTCCAAAAAGTGTCACAAAAGGTTGAATTGGTATTTGTCCTGTTAACGCTAATAAGTATCCACATTGGTGGAAACAGGATTTATTTATAGAAATTGCTGAAATAAAAACTAGCCTCATGAAAAATTTTTCATTTTGTTCAATGTGGTTTGCGTTTTAGGCGTCTAAGAGTTTTGAAAATATTACGAAAATTTTGTGTTATATAAATTTCCATAGCAAATTTGTTTCCTTCTTGGGAATTTCACCGAACTTTTCACCGTCATTTTTTTGCATCTTTCGAAATTTTTCTACCACTTACAGAAGTATTTTTTCGAAGAATTTCTATAAAAATCGTGTTTTCGACATTGTGATTCTAAGAAGTACTGCATAGGAAATTAGCCTTTCTACATATAATTTTGAACAAACAAATAAAAAGCCACAAATGTAATAAAAAGTTCATACCTTTATATAAAATATGACAAACAACAATTGTTAAACGTTGCTATTGTTATGGTTTATCCTTTTTTATTTATTTATGTTATCTTTAACAATTAAAAAACGTCGAACTTCTGGTGAGATTTTTTTGAATCTGTTATCCCCTCATTATTTTCAATTCGATATCTGTACACAATCATTGTGAATGAGAAATACAACGCATTATGTATTAATAATTTATAACCATTCCTCCTTCTCCTTTAAGTGTGTTACCTTCGATGAATTGTGGTCTGCGTATTCTTCTATTAAGTCCAATGCTCTAATGCTTCTGTCATTGAAATTTTTAAAAATAATTTTTCACTAATTTAATGTCATATTATGCACTTATTCAACACGATCATAATGACATCTTCTTTTCCAGTTCAGTGGAAGTTGGCTAAGGTAATCCCAATTAAAAAGAAAAATGACTCCAGTGATTTCAAAAATTTGAGACTAATTTCATTAGTGTCAGTTGTGTTAAAGTGTCAGTTATTGCGTTTCATTGAAAGTGAGTCGTTGCTGAATGACTGTCAATGTGGATTTAGAATTAGGAGTTCCACTGGACTACTTATTGGTCTTACAGATACCATAAGGAAAGAATATAGTAGGAGTCAATATGTTGTTATCAATGATTCGTTGTCTTCTGCTCTACCTGTCCAAAGCGGTGTTCCTCAAGGCTTGGTACTTGGTCCAATACTTTTTATTTTGTACTTGAATGATCTGCTTTGTATCGCTGATGATACATGCATGCCCTATTCATTTGCAGATGATGTACAATTGCTCTTTAAGGGAGAATATCAGTTTGCTTATGTCCTGCAAAGTAATATTAATTATGCGTTAAATTTGATCTGCTCATGGATGACGGAAAATAAACTCTCAATCAACATTCCAAAAACCAAAGTTATGCTTTTTTCTAATCGTGATTTAAACCTGAATTTATCTTACCGTGGCACACGTATTGAAGTGGTCCACAGTGTTCATTGTTTGGGAGTATTTTTAGATATCAAACTAAACTTTAACTATCATTTGAATAATGTAGACCGGCGTTCAAATTATTCACTGCGAAGTTTTTATAACACTGATTTAGTGTTGCCTAGATCGATTAAGGAGAAATTGGTTCATGCTTATATCATGCTTAGTATTCTATATTGTTTAGAGTTATATAGGTATAGTGGCACTAATAAACAAAATATGAGAAAAATTCTGTCTTTAATAATCATACTTTCTTTAAAATCATGTTATATTTTTATAAATTTTATATTTAATTTCTAAACTTCTGTTTTTTTTAAACTTCTAATGTTGAGCAGATTAAATTTAATAGATGAATTGTTGCATATTGTAATTTACTTATAATTGGCCGGAAGGCTTTAAATTACAAGCCAAAAATAAATAAATAAAAAAAAATGAAAACAGCGCTACCTAGTTACATAAAACTACTTTATGATTGTTGAATTCGCAGACAAGAATTCACGGGAAAATTATTCCGCCAGTATTTGTACCGATGCCGCTCACAAATCATACCGACTATGCTCAAAACGTTGCAAATTCTACTTAATTTGGGTAAAATGTTCTGTCGAAGCACATTGTTGTCATTCATTTGAAAGAATATGGATAAAAACATGAAATGGATGAGAACATAGAATGTGTTCCAATTGCTCTCTGCCAGCCGGTGAGATAATGGGATAGTGGAAGGTGGGGGCGTCCTGCAAGTGTATTCGGAATTGCGGGTCATTTTGTAATATATTTGGAAATTCACTTAATGACGCCACGCTTCTTAAAGACATTATTGTTAATTGGAGAGGGTTGTTAGCAAAAAATTTTAATTTCACGCAAATTCGAGCATGATTTTTATTCAGAGAGAGAGTTGATCTGTGTTGAATTGTAATTTTCAAAAACGCCTTCACGGTACCATATATTTCAGTAACAAAACTTATTTATTATCCAACATAGAAATGATAACTGTAAAATTTTCACTGAGAAAGTTGCTCTTTTTTCGTTATTTGTTTCACTCTTCCTCTTCGACAATTTAGTTTATTACCTTTACGTTTGTTTGTTATCTTCTTTTGATAGCGAACTTAATATTTCAGTGATCATTGATCATCATTGTTAACATAATGTCACCAAGCTAAAGTTTTCGCAAGAAAGAATAGTTTATTATCTAATCGTAGGGCAAAGAAAAACGCAGGTTAATTTGGAGTTTTCTTATTCTGTTTTATTTCGGGGGGAATATTGCCTTCCGGAATTTCTTTCATTATAATGTTCAGTGGTGGTTAAATGAGTAACAATTCAAAGTTGTAAGCTATTAGGGGATCCTGATAGGCAACACGACTTCTTGTAGGGGTTCAAGAGATAGAGATGAGTAGAGATTAGCAGAAGCTAGACTGAGTCCCATACATATAGTAGTGGTCGAGGTTCAACAGTAAATTAAAATGCAGCCTTAACTAAAGCTTTGCATGCACATGGATCACAATTATAGAATATGTAGAGGCGTCATTCTTGTCGTTATCTATATTTTGGCATCCCTGATGGAAGGATCATTGATAATTCATTCAGCCATTCCATGTGGCTGGGTGGCTACTGTCTTTGTTAAAAATCTGGGGTTTTGCGTCGTTGGACTTATTCGCCGGAATTATGTGTGTCGTAGTCACTCAAAATCTATGTCACTTCACTAAAATGGTATCACGTAAGTCACTTTTCGACAGAAATGCGACCCTGTTGAAAATCTATTACAAATAATGGTATTATGTATGTCGTATTCGACTCCAAAATTTGGCAGAAACAGTCGTTATATATTTTCTTGATGACAGGTCAGAAAAAAAGGAAGAAAGCAAAATAATCAAAAGATTCAAACGGAAAATGGATAATAAAAAGTTTGGCTTCAAACTTTTACCATGTATTTCAGCTAACATGTCTGTTTTTATATAAGGTTAAAAGTTACAACACCAAAACAATTTGCAACCTTTGTCCAATTTATGGAACAAAATCCAGACTTGGCTAAAGGATTTCATAAAAATACCGAAAAGTCGACTTTAAAACAACAATGGGGCGTTATCAAAACTAAGCTAAACAGCATTGGACCTCCTGCGCGTGAAATCGATGGTTGGATGAAAGTTTGGGCTGATTTGAAAACAAGCGTAAAAAAGAAGCTTATGCAAAACAAAATGGAAAGTCGCGCAACTGGAGCAAATATATTTAAGCAAAAGGTGCTAACACCAGTTGAAGACACAGATGCAGCACTTTTGCAAATGGATTCAATAATTAATCCAGAAGGACCAACTTTTGGTGTTGCAAATGCTTCAGTGGTGGACTTGAGAGAGGAAACGTATGAAGAACTAATTACTGACATTAGTATGGAAGATTTGCCTCTGAGCTCCGATTGCAATCCTCGACCATCAAAGGCAAAAGAACAGACCAAATCAGTGCAAAAATATACACTTCTCGAGCAACAATTAAAAGTCCAAACTGATTTATACAACGATGTAAAGAAAAGCTTGGCAGAAATCGAAAGATATAGCCGTAAAACTGTAATGTTTTATGTTGAATATTTAAATAACCTTTTTTTATTTCCTCACCACCATTGCATTTAAACTATAGAAACCCTTTCTATTGTAGTATTTATATTGCTCCGATAGGCTTGGAGCCAAAATCTTTATGTGTGTCCCATCGACGCAACCGATAACGCCCGGGAAACCATTTTTTTGGTAAAAATGTTCCTTGATTTCATTTTTTTCCGACTCTGTCATAATGAAAGAGATCCACTTCGGACAAAGTTGTGTATACATGGCATTTATACATTCATGAAACACACCACTGACTGTTGGTTGGTCTAGCCCAACATTAAAGTTGTTTCCAGCTCCTTTTTGATAACTTCCTTCAGCTAAGATTCTCATCGTTACTGCAAGCCGCAATGTTTTGGTCACTTGTGTTGACCTGGAGTCATCTTGGAGCAAGGGTGATATTTCTCTCAGAACATACCGTAAAGCATCTTTATTCAATCTAAAATTTGCAATAAATCTAAAAAAGTCTTCATAAAAAGCTTCATAGTAACAATTAACCTAACTTACATGGAAGTTGGAAGTAAAAATATGTTCGAGCGATTTCTCAATTGTCTTCTAAAATTTCTAAGTTCTCTTACACTGCGTTCATCTTCATCCTCATCAGAAGATGAGAATATAGCCAAACTTATCATTTTTAGTTGTTTGCTTAGGAATTATTGCAAAAAATCAGCACAACGCGGGAAAAATTAAATGGAAATTGTGTCAACATATCAGCAGGTATTTTGTTTTGTTTATTTATCAGCTGATCTGTTTTGTGAGAGAAATCTATTACAAAACTACACTCACGTCGAAAAAGTTACATGACACCGATAAAATGTAAATTCGACAGTGACTACGAGAGTTGTCACTTTTCGACTACGACATACATAATTCCGGCGATTATAAGTAAATATTTTGAGATCCCCTTGCTATAACGTATAAGTTGTTACTAAACTTTTAAAATTATAATATGGCAATGATTTGGTTTTAATATGAATAAAAAGAGGCTTCATTGGCTCATATCATAAATCAAAATTAAAAAAAAATCGACTTAACTACCGAATGAAGAAAACTTTGTTCAAAAAATCAGCATTGAAAGCCTGTTGCTGTAGCATCCAATAAGTATAAATACGGCATTGTGAATGGTCAGCCGGCTTTAATTGTTGTGTGAGTTGAACTCTATATGGATGAAAGTGCAATTCCAAGTGCAAAATACGCAAAAATGAATGAATGTTGAGAACACCATGAAATCGGCAAATTCGAATTATCCGGCACACACTTTCACTAACAGAAGCGATGTTTTCGTCAGTGTGTGCATTGCGATGATGCACAGGTCTGACCACATATGAGTATGTATGTAACACTTCCAGTCTCTTAAAATTTCTTTATAATGTTGCCAATTTCTTGCACAGGTCAACCATAATGACCCCGTAATGCACGGAAATTGCTCTCTTTTGTATCACCACTTTTGTAGTAAGTTTTAACCATTTTTACGTGGTTGTTCGGTTGTTAAACGATTCATATTTGTAACTGGCAAACCTTTCACTAAATAAATAACACTTCAGATGACAGATATTTAACAGCTGACAGCCTTGCCAAACCGGCAGTTTCGAAACCTCTAAATGCATAAGCCCTTACAATCAACTAAATGGTGTTGAAAGTCATAAGAAATCCTACACTCCGAACAACCAATTCTTCATTGTAATCGGACGTAGAAGGCCAGAGTTAGAGATTATCCGTTTATCAATTCTTTATTGTTTGTGTATTCAAGGATATAATTGAACTTTCATTGGTTGTTGTGCATTTTCAAAAATTGCTATCCTAAATTGTAAAAATAATTAGAAATACCGCTACGACACCAGCATTCCAAAACTAAATTTGAAGAGCCAAATCGCAACAGATATTTTCGAAATAAGTAATCCCATATACGGCTAACATAATTGTAACCAAATGAGGATGAGGTATACATTTCGATTTGAAACTCTTTTAAACAAATTTGCTCGCCCGAAGTGTGATAAGCATTCGGAGTTGCCACATTCGATACACTTTTGCAAAAAACATAACTTTTTGCCATGCATGAGTATGTAACGATTTAATGAATAGCAACCGCATAATGATAATGAAAACATGTTGCATTACAATTTTCCAAAGAAATTGCTTTCAATTATGACATACATACACACGTACATATTTACTCTTCACCATTTGCCGTTGTTATCGCACACATTTTTTATTTGTTATACTTCGCGTAAATATAAACTAAAGAGAAACATTAACAATCTCATTTGCTGGTAAAATAATATCAACGCGAAACGAAATGAAATGAAACGTTTTCATATTAACGATTACAAAAAGTTAAATTGCCATCATTATGAACTCACTCACAATTTGATGACATTGATCAAAAAGTTAAATTGCTATCATGGCCTGCACGTACTTGGTATTATCTCAAGCCGGACTGCCAGCCAGTCCGCCCTTCCCTGCAACTCCATTTAAAATAATTAAGCAAATGCATTAATCCACAAAGTGTGAGTTTTACACGGACGACTACAAGTGCGAGTTTAATGTGCGACATATCAGTCAGTGAGTCGCAGAGTTTATATTGCATGTCAGTGTCACTTTGGCCAAGTAATGATGGTCGTCACAATCATTTCTTTACACGCCGCTCTTGTGCAGCTTCAAGCATTTTCATTGGAGTGTCGGTGGCAAAACCAAGTCGCGTACAACTCCACATATGACACTTTGTGTACGAAGCGTGTTTTCTGCGTGTTTTCTGCTGCCTTGCACAGCGACCAGCAACTGAGCCTTTTATAGATTCAGTCATATGTATATATAGAGCTTTTTAAACTATTATACCATTGGAATACAAATGACTTTAAGACACAATACGGCGATAGTGCGAATGTTTCGATA
>JAHXMU010026573.1:0-19679 GCA_019455685.1 Philornis downsi
TATCAGTTATTAGTTATTAGTTATAGATACGAAAACTTATTGTTAGTTCAATTAATTTTGAAGATACAATAAATAAATAATGAAAAAAATTACCTCAAGATCGTATTACAATTTCATTATTCTGTAAGACATAATATTTTTTTTTTTTGTTTATGATTTAATTTATATAATAATAATATGATTTAATAACAAATTCATTCAATTTAATACAGCGTTACCATTGCACAGTGAATTTTAGTGGGAAATAAATTTCAAATCAAGTTTACTTTGTTATAATCGTATGTCGTAAAAAAGAGGGAAATATGAAAAGGGGGAAATATGCCTATATAGCACGCTTAGAAGCTATGAAAGTGCTATTCTTTGTGTATGACTTCCTCCTTTTTTTACTGGGATATTAAATGTCAGCAAATTTTTACGATCTAAATCAGTTAACCCACGAAAGTATTAAACCAAAAAACTACTGCATAAAGCTGTGTCCCAGGAACAGGGGAAACATATAACTTGCTTAATTACTAGCAGATGACGCATATTAAATTACATTTTTCCACCACTGCCACCGCAATAGTAAATACATTAACTTTTATATATACAAATAGAAATATAGTTTAATCTTAATTAGCCGTTGCTTATATATATGCGGAACACATACATACATAGGTGTATGTATGTATACACGTTCCCACATTAGCTCACCTGTTCTCCCATACATACGTAGTTGCATGTTTCATCTGCGTTTGCACTCAGCAAAGTTTTATTTTTCTCATTTATTTATTCCTTAGACTCTCATAAATTTAACATTTTTTCCTCAGTCAAAAAGGAGTCTGCAGCTAATTTGCTTTAGCTCATATTGCTGCTGGTTAATCTCATTTTTTACGTTAAATTCCCAGAGGGCAGGAGGGAATAAGAAATCCGAATAGTCAAAATGTCACAGAATGGCGTTGTGTTATGTGAAATATTTAGAGATTAAAATTAATCATAAAATTGAATGGGAAAATTTCCCGAGGTTGAGTTAATTGTAAACGAATTGCGACCGCGCACTGTTCTGCAAGTACATTAATTCACTATAGCTTGACCCGGAGGAACAGAAATGACCATTTGAAATAACCTAAAATGTTTAAAAGAGTTTAAGGCATCAAATATCTTTTGAGAAAATTTATTTCATGACTTTTTAAGGCGATTAAACGATGTTCTTCTGTCTGTCCGGCTGGTTGACGCGATAACTATCGTAAATCTTTACGAAACTCCATAACATTTTGTGCATCCTATTACAATATTTTATCAGATCGTTGCAGAGGATTGCATAGAGTATATATAGGCCTGAGCTCTTTGGAACCTGCCATACACATTAGTCCATTTTCCGAAATTCAAAATTTTTCCTATAACTTCAAATCCGTAGACTGCACAGATCCGAACTTTGTCCATTGCTTCAATCCACAATTTTAAGTAAAGTGTGAAAAAATTGATCGTCTAAAAATGCCCCTTCTGGTATCTACCATACGTACAAATAATTAATTTCACCCACATATTCTTACATTCATATCTTCTATTCAGTTGCAACCAATTTAACTCACATATTCTTGCGTTCATATCTTCTATTCGGTTGCATTAAATTCCGGCTAGTTTGGAACATATAAGGGATTAGCTAAGATAGCGTCTAAGGATGAAAATGGAGCTCATTGTCAAGGCCCACCTGGTACACCCATACAAATTGGCCGATAGTTTGGAATCCAACTTTTCCCCCGTAACTTCCAACACTTAGGTTCTAGCGACTTGAATTCTTGCCTATTATTTTGGTTTATAATTCTTGGTAATACGAGTATTTGCAGAAATCAAAAAGGTAACCAACCATACCCCTTCCTGTGCCTCCCACACGAATAACCGATTTAACCCATATGTTCTTAGGTTCATATCTTCTACACTAATTTCAGTCAAATTTGATACTCGTTAAAGGTTTGCTAAGGGAGTATTTCAGTATGAAAATGGAGCGCATTGTCACGTCCGCTCTGATACTTCCTACACAAAATTATCGATTTATCAAAACATCTTTTCTCCAATAATTCTCAATAATTCTAATTTTTGTCAATAGCATGTAATTGTAATGCGGTCGAATACTTTTCTGGTACCTCCCATACAGATTACTTACTTCAACCGACACTCTCCTGGATTTATATCTTTGCACTGTACTAAATACTGCTTTAAGCATTAATTTAGAACATTTGACGGTAAGAACTTAACAATTTAGCCCCACCCCTTTAGATATTACGCACATTTTCGCACCAATACAAAAGGAAGTTTTTCTTCTTCTTAAGTGGCGCCTGGAATAGACATCCTTATTTATTATACGGTTCCCGTAGAAAATAATTCCAAGCGCTGTGGTATTCTGCGCTTCTCCTCCAATTCGTCACACCAAATTTTGATAGTATTTCAAAAGCGTGGTCATTCTTTCAAAAGCTTCCGCGACGGAGCATTTGGCTCCATCCGCATAACATGACCCAGCCAACGCAAACGCTGTATATTAAAGCGTTTGACCACGTCAATGTCGGCATTTAGCTCATACAGCTCATTGTTCATACGACGCCGATACTCTCCGTTAACGATGATGGGTCCATATGTTTTCCGGAGTATTTTGCTCCCAAAAACTACCAGTACTGATTCATCTGCGCTTGTGTCATAACCCAGGATTCCGTGCCATATAACAAGATAGGTAGAACCAATGTCTGGAACAGTCGGTTTTTGTTTGTCGAGAAAGAGCTTCATCATTGAATCTCTTGCTTAGCCCATAGTAACATCTGTTGGCAAGCAATACTCTCCTTTTTATCATTCATTTTATTTACAGTGGAACCGAGGTGGATGAATTCTTCCACCACTTCAAAATTATAGTTGTCAACGTTCACACAACGTCCCAAACGAGTAGACTCTTTGTTCGTTGAAATCAATATCTTTGTTTTGTCCTCGTTTACCACCCGACCCATTTTCGCTATTTCCTTTTCGATGCTTGAGAAGGCTGCAGTAACATCTCGCCCAATAATGTCTACGTCATCTGAATATGCGAGTAACATATGGATTTTATTAAAGATGACACCAGTCGTGTTAACTGCAGCTTTCCTCATAATCATCACCAACAGTATGTTGAAGAGGTCGCACGATAGACTGTCACCCTGCTTAAATCCTCGTTTGGAGTAAAAAGGATCGCTAAAATCTTTGCCTATATTTACTAAAAACTTCGTGTGAGTCAGGGACATCCAAACTCGGACATGGCCTCATAGAGTTTTTGCCGCATCGGGCTATCGAAGGTAACTTTATAATCTACGAAAAGATGGTACGTGTCGATCTGTTCTTCTTGGGTCTTCTCCAGAATTTGTCGTAGTGTGAATATCTGCTCAATTGTTGATCTACCAGGTCTATAGCCACAGTATTCCACGAGGGTTTAACGTGAGTCTCGCCGTGAAGGCCTTACCCACGGTGTGCGACATACTGGGCATATCACAATGCGATTGCCGACGCCCCCCTGGAATAGTCAAGTAAAAACTTGGGCTATCTAGGAAAAGGGGCTGACAATTGTGCTATTAACACATATTGGCATTTCTTCGCAGCCAGGAGATACCAAATTGATTATGCTAGTATGGAACATAATCCCCATTGGCGGAGGTGAGGCCTATTTAACCACCTCTGCTACTCTATGGGTCTGTAGCACCCGGTTGCAATGTAACTCCACATTCGAGCACAAAGTCTCTACCAGCGATTTTGGTATCAACAACAACCCGCGTGATGATCCCACTAGGGGTCCAACACCAAATGATTAGGCGGGAACTCAGTCCCGGGGCCTCCTGATCCCCACGCTATCGGCCAAACTCACCGGTTGGAGCTGCGCAGCAAAGCACATAGCAAGCACATAGCTACTACCAAGTCGTGATTTATACACCATACTTCACGGGATTGGTCGCCCTGTGGCAAAAGATAAAGACTGGACATTTTTACATACCTGCAGGCACGGAGACCCCAGGTAGATGGAACGGTCGATACTACATTGCAAGGATGCAGTATCCTCACCGGTGGGAGGCGGGGAAAACTCCAAACCCCTTCCGTTCGGCGACGGTGAACGGCAACCATGAAATATAGACATAGGAAAGACCCCATGCCTGTCCGTACTCCCCGAGAGATCAACAAGATACAGATGACAGGGCACGAACCCGAGACCTGCCCGTGTGTATGCCTATCACCCCCGGTACCAGACAAAGCCTCTGGTGAAACTTCGTAGATAATCTAACTCTGTAGAAAATCTACTTCCAGTTTCAACCCCTTGCGGCCCGCGACTAGTGCCCCCGCAAATATAGTCTATAGCCACACTGATAAAGTCTAATTAGAATCGTCTTTAGCCTTTCTCATATCACTCGACAGGATCTTAAAAGCAATGGGTAAAAGACTGATACGGATGAATCGCCTTTTTTAAATACTGGACTATTTAACTTAGCTTCATATCTTGCAAACGATTACAGTATCATAAACTTGACAAAACTTGGTTTTGAGAACGGCAATAGAGGGCGTTTTATATTTTTCAAACAGTTGGATTGAATTCAGACAAATTTGGCACTCGTCTTGCATCTGATAAACTTAGTTATGAAAATGAAAACGGACTGTAATATGACGCTCCTTCGGGTGCCTGCCATACACATTGACCACGTTAGTAAATTTAAATTTTTTTTCTTTTTTGGATAAAACAATCAACATATCTTCGAGACGAGTGTACCAGCATAAAAAAAATTATCGAAAGTCGAATGTACGTAGCCCGCGAAATTTGAAAATTCACATTTGTGGATTTGTGTGGGAAGTACCAGATGGAGTGGATCGAAATAACCCATTTACAATCTTCAGTTACTATCTGGGAATAAAACGGGCTATCTATTTAGTAATTTTAAAACCCGCGGTCTGCCAAGGCTGTCCGCTGTTAAATACCTGTCATCTGAAGTGTTATTTATGATAGTGGAAGATTTTCTATTTACGAATACGGAACGTTTAAACAACGAAGAAAGCGTAAAAATAGTTAAAACTTACTACAAAAGTGGTGATTCAAACGGGAACTTTCTATCAAATAAAATTTTCTTCAGCGACGAAGCTCATTTCTCACTCGGCAGTTATGCCCAGAAGTAATTGTGGAAAAGCCATCGATGCATCCTAAAAAACTGACTGTTTGATGTACATTATAGTCTGGTGGTGTGATGGGGCCGTATTTTTTCAAACACTACCTCAAAAAGCTACAACCAACCCAGAGGCGGTAATTTAAATGGCAAATGATAATTAAATGATTCGTACATAACATCAAGATCCAAGCATTAAAATGAAATAATTGTATCAAAAAAATCATGATTTTATGTGCGTTTTATTTAACTTTATTTTAAAACAAAAAATGGATATCAAGTTTCAATGAGATCTATGAAGATTTATGGCAAGTCTGGTGTCGACCTGTCAGTCAGTCAATCAGACAGACGGACATCTCTTAACCGTCTTAACAAATCATGAAGCGCATTTGGTCAAAAGATACTTCATAGTTTAAACAACTCTCCCTTCTGGGTGTTGAATTTTTGCGGTATCAAACGATAAATACCTTTGTTGCTCCAGGTGAAGATATAAAAGTGGCAATAATCGTAATTGGGCCGATCTGATCACAGGTGTCGCTTTTTTATTTTATTCCTAAAATTATAAATTTAGGTAAAGAATTACGTTCTCAGAAATTTTTGGAAAACATCGCATACATATGTCAATGACATTAACGCCTCAACTTACTATTCTCATGAATGATAGAATACAAAAATTGGCTTTTTCATCCATTCAACGTTTCAGTATGTAAGATGTACAATAATTTTTAGAATCAAGAATCATAGATGTTATAGATGTTAAGAAATTGTTATCAGAGAATTGTCAGATTTTTTTTCAACACAATTTACTTTTCGTTTCGTTTATTTAACAATCTTGTAATTTAAAGCCTTTTGGCCAATATTAAGTAAATTACAGAACACATAAAATAAATACTTTTCCACTACTACTACTAGATTTGTACGAGATTATTTACTGACGGTTTATAATTTTTATATCCAATTTTCTTTTAACACACTTTACGTTTATACGAAATCTAAATAATATTCTGACGGTTTATAATTTTCAGTTATTTCAACAAAATTTAAATTATTTTCTAGCATTGGGGGTTGGCAGCTATGTTCACAAGACCAAAAGAATACCTTTTACTTCCATTCTACTTTGTACATATTTTTTTCTTTTAAAATAAATAACTCAAAAAATTGCATTTAATTCACAAATTGTTATAAATATCATAACTTTAATCTTAATTAGCGTACACAAATATAATATATGTAAGCCTACACATTCACCTAAAAGGACTCAAACTCACGTACCCGCACATATACACATACGAACACAGCTACTCAAATGATAAACTTAAAATTGCCCCTTTAATCCTTCACGCGGCATTAATTTAACATTTTATCCGCCTGTTTTGTGTGCGTACTCGCGGTCCCCAAACAAATTTGTTTAAACTTTTGTTCATGTTAATCGCATTATTCTGTACTCCATTTTCTTCTCATTTGTTGTTCAAGTGTTATTAACCCTGTATATCAATCCTGTCATTCTGTTGTTGCAGGAGCGCATGGTACAAATCACGCGTCAAAAACAAGGCGGCCTTGGTCTGAGCATAAAGGGAGGCGCGGAGCACAAGTTGCCGATATTAATCTCGCGTATTTATAAGGATCAGGCGGCCGACATCACTGGCCAGCTGTTTGTGGGTGATGCCATAATTAAAGTTAATGGTGAATACATAACCGCCTGCCCCCACGACGATGCTGTGAATATCCTGCGTAATGCTGGCGATATTGTGGTTTTGACCGTCAAACATTATCGGGCTGCAACGCCATTTCTACAGAAACAGTGTAAGTACAAACCTACCAAGTGGTTGGCAATGAGCCTCTTTTCTGATATGAGTAAATTATTGATGTTAATGCGACCGTTGCTGTCCTTAAATCCTTTTGATATGCGTCATCAGTGTTGTTATCGGAAGATATAGTCCTTTGTAGGTATCAGATCATTTGATGAACAGAAGTCTTTACATTAACAATAGCCGCAGTATTGATAAGAGCTTCCGTAATTCAACTAAAAGGAACCAAACATTAGAAATTGATTGGAGATAGTTATGAAATAGTTTTAAAGGATTTCGGCAAATTGTACACTTATTAGACAGAGAAGTACAAAGTTTGGAAGAAAACAATTCTATCGCCATATGCTCACATTGAGCGAGTGTGGACGAAGTTTAAAACTGTCGGTCTGGAAAGGCAACTTTTTTTGGGTTTTGTAAGACATACAGGGTGCCCGTCAGGAAGGTATACTACTTTGTTTTGCCGCCATTTTGGTGAACATTAGTCTTGACCGTTCATATTTGGCAGTCGTGAAGTAGAGACCTGGCAAATTTATTATCGAAAAATATTCGATAAGCCAACATGTTTTAATCGTTAAAACATTTTATCAAAATCAGTCATCGATTACTGTGACGATGAGAACGTTACGTGAAATTTTTGCGACAAACAACGTGCCAACAAGGCGCACTATTTATCGTGTAGTGACTGATTTCGAAGAAAGAGGGTTTCTGGCTGATAGGGCCAAGCATGGACCACAACGTACTGCAAGATCGGCTGAAAACATAACTGCTGCTCAAGAAAATGGTCCGAACAATCCATGAACCTCAACATGTGGTATCAACAAGGCGATGCCACATCGCATACGAGTACAGCCCGGATTACAATGGAATTACTGCGAGACCTCTTTCCACAACAAGTTATTTCAAGAAATGGTGATGTTGACTGGCCTCCACGGTCGCCTGATTTGACTACTCTGGACTTCTTTTTGTGGGATATCTAAAAAGCTTGGGCAACTCAAACAAAATATTCCTGATGGAATTAATGAGATACCGCGTGAAATGTGTGAGAATGTAAAAAAAAGAATTTTCTCAAAAGGGCTCGCATTTGTGAGGCTAACAGAGGCGGACATTTATCTGATATTGTATTCCATACATAATTGCCGACATTAAATAAAACATTTATCAATATAAGATCCATTCTCTTTCATTTAATCAAAAATTATAAACAAAAAAGTAGTATACCTTCCCGACGGACACCCTGTAGATTTTGATGCTAACCAGTAAAAAAATTTCTGCCCACTGAGTTGATTTACATATACAGGGTGTCTCAAAAGAAAGTTTACATTTGTTTAGTTTATTGAGTGAACACAACAAATCCGAGGGCCACGAGAGGTATGCCGATCGGTAGCCGTACTCATGTGAACTCATACGCTGTATATGTACATAGCTGGTAATAGACCGCTCGTCGTGCGTGCAAGAATTTTACAATTTAATTTGGCGATTGGAGCGCATAGCAGATACTGGAATTTCCCATTTAAATAATACGACAAGTATTCCTCTTATTCAAAAAAAGGGCCTACAAATTTTTAGATACTCGTACAGTACAATTCTGGAAAACCCAAAATATGGGCGATCAAGATCATCAAGAATTGTAAAATAGGCAGAGGATGTTGATCAGTTTCTTCTTGATGATCAGAAACTTTTAATTCGGAACTACACCAGTGCTTTAAATGTTTATAAATCATCATTACGCCTCATTTTGCACAAATATCTAACTACATCTAAACTACAGCCCAACAAAATTCAATTGGTGCAACAATTAAAGCCCCACGATGCCAGTCAGAGGCTCAACTTGGTAAACCTGGCAATTTAACACTTTTTGACGTTTACTTACATCTAGTTTTCGGAAGGAGATCACGTTCTTCTTAATGAACATGCAAACGAGCAGAACTGTCGCTACTGGAGTGCAACGAATCCGAAACGCAAACATCGAAATATTCTTCATTCGCCTAAAGTAGCCATATGGGCTGCGGTGTTGGGTCGAGGAATTATCGGTCCTTAACATTTTGAAAATTAAGAGTGTGACTTCCAAGCGTTATATGGAGATATATAAGCAAATTATTGTTACCTCAATTGCAAAATTTTCCTGCGTTTAGCCAAAGAACATGGTTTCAATTTGAGGGAGCAACAACACATCTCTTATACAAGTTTGTGGAATTCCCCTGGCAACTTAATCTGCCACAAAAGTGGCAGAAATTGGACTCCAAGCAGTTCCGATTTAACCCCAATAGTATTTTTGCTGTGGCCATTTTCTTCGTAGTTTTTAACGTATAACGGGTTATCTAATTTTCGGTTTCTAAAGTTAAGTTAAATAAAACACAGTTAAAGCTGTGATTTCGTTGAAACTTTTATTTCATTGTAATGCTTATACCTTGTCATTATGTACGAAATACAATGCCATTTAAATGACCGCCTCTGGATTGGTTGCAGCAGAAGATCCTTTTCGCACAATTTGGGCCGTATCTCGGCGATAACTTGATGAATGTTGGTTTTCAAATGTTCCAACGTTTGGGGATTGTCAGTGTAAATACGGTCTTTGGTGTAGCCTCACAAAAAGTCTAACGGCATCAAATCTTATGATCTTGGTGGCGAATTGACGTTGCCAAACCGTAAAATTGTGCTTTCTGGAAACTTCTCACACAGTAAAGCACAAATCTATCGCGCTGTGTGGCTCATAGCACCGTCATGTTTAAACGGCATATCAACCAGTTCATAATCTTCAATTGCAGGCCAAAAAAAAGTCGTTTATTATATGACCATTGCGTTTTGAATACGTTCCAATGACTCCTCCAGACAATAATATGCGCACTAAAAAGTTCCATTTTCCAGATGTAATGGATTTTCCACAAACATTTCTGGGTTTTCCCATATGTCCATATGCGACAATTTTGCTTGTCGACGTAACCACAGTGAAAAATGAGCTCAGCACTGAAGAAAATTGCTTTTCCAAAAATCAGCCTTGAAATTCTGTTGCTGTAGCACCCAATTAGTATATCTACGATGTTTTAAATGGTCATCCGACTTTAATTGCTGCATGAATTGTGGTCTGTATGGATGAAGGCTCGAATCCAAATGCGAAATACACCATAACGAGCCGTAATCGAAATCGACAAATTTGGAATATCTGCCACACTTTTGCTAACAGAAGCGATATTTTCAGCAGTGCGTACATTGCAATGGTGCACAGGTCTGACCACAACTGTAACGCTTCCAGTCTCTTTAAATTTTTTTATAACCTTACCAATGCCTTACACAGTAGGCCGATTATAACGACCATAATCGCCCTGTAATAATCGAAAAGTATCCACGTTTTTCCAGTAATTTGTAGCTATTTTTTTACCCATCCTTCGGTTGTTATACGATCCATATTCGTAAGTGGCAAACCTTTTACTAAATAAATATCACTTCAGATGACAGATGTTTAACAGCTGACAGCCTTGCCAGACCGGCGATTTTGAAACCACTAAATGTACGTTTTCATTTCTACTGTCGTAGTATTAGTAAAACTTTTTGTTGCTGCTGCACTGTTATTTCGTGTCTAAAAGTGGAAGTGACTTTCGTGGATGTAGATAACTCTCGAGACGAATTTCTCGCCTAGTTTAAAGCTGAGAACTCCAAATGTTGGCAATAGTTTCTCGGCTTGCTTACCTAAAGCCGGGAGCCGATTTTTTTTTGCGGCTAACGAGACTGGGGCGAGTTGTAGGCTAAGGCTCGGTGTCGGTCCTGAAAATAAAAATTACAAATTTGCCTGTATCTCAAAAAAGGGTCATTAATCTACGAAAATTTAGAATATTTTGAAATTTCCATGGGAACTGGTGGAGATCACAAGGTCCTAAAAATGAAAGGGATAACAAGTTGCTTTGAGGGAATGCCAAAGCTCTCGTGCTTGCGAGACGCTCTCGGGACAAATTTTTCTCTTACCTTAAAGCCGAAAACTGCATATATTGGCCATACTCCCCTCGACCCTAAAAAGACAAATTTCAAATTTGATTGTGTCCTTAAAACAAAAACTACAAAATTTTTCAAAATTTTTGTCGAAACTAGAAACTGGATATCAAGAATTATTGATAAAGTCACCAAATATAAAATATATACCTCGAAAATCATTCGTCCACTCGAAATTTACTTAATTTTCCAAAATCGCTAATAGACAAAAATATTTACATCTCGAAAACGGAGTATTCATTTTGTGAAAACAAGAAAAATTTTACTTTAGAAAAATGGTCCCATTGCATGATGTCAAAAAGTTGTTTAAATAGTCAACAAATAAAAAGTGCTTGAAGTACAGAAGAATACACATACACATCTCGAAAATGAAGCGTCCAATTGGAAATAATAATGCAAAACTTCCAAAATTTTTGCAAAAAGCAGGTAAAGGTACAGCTGATAATGGTGTAAAGGAATATTCAAACAGTTGCCAAATGAAAAAATATATAAAATATATCTCGAAGACGAATCATCCTGTTGCGAAAACAACAAATATTTTAAACTTATAGAATATTTTGGTTATGTAGTTAGGACATGTAAAAAATTATCTCTGCCATTTAGAGCTTAAATGAGAACAATTGTCGGTTTCTGATATGTTTTTTTTTCTTTTTTTTTTTTTTTGAAATGGTATCGAAAAGTGATCGCAAAAATGCTAAAGAAAAGGGAACGCCGAATTGGAAAAATGCCCACTCGTTGGGAAAAAATACCCACTCCAGGGCAAAGGTAACATATAGCGCCCACCATATATTACAAATATAATTTCAGAAAATAGGCAATGCAAAGAATAGCTTACGTATATCCACATTTTTCCGCATATCGTATACAACAAAAATTCTTCATTTCAACAGGAGTTTGGAGAAAGCGGTATCCATAATATGCGGTACAAAAATATATAAAAATGCAAAATGATAAAATCGCTTGCTATGTCTCTTAGCTTTTTACCAAATATTTTGAATTGTATGCAGAAAGTTCAAGAATATGGTACGATAAATGGCATGAAAGATTATTGCAAACTTCCGCCAGTTTGTATGCACATAATTTCCTGATAGTATATGTATTCGCTTTTGTTTCAGGAACGAATTTGAAAGGAGTAACCGGCACAAGTCGTAGAAAAGGAATAAATAAACAAAAACATGTCCTTTAGGTTCACACACAAATTGTTTGTAAAGATTTAAGGAGTATGAGTATAATCCACATCTGCAGCTATTTTATTTTTCCTTTAACAGTCTCTCCTGTAAAAAATTAAATACGTTAGTTCCTTCGTCCTTTTGCATTTCAGGTGACGATATGTACAACATCATATTCAAACGAATAGTAATACATACATTTATATACGAACGTAATTAAATACTTAATTAAATGAGCAGATGCTTTTTGTATGCACTTGAATTCCTAGTCAAAGAAACGCACACACAAATGAAGAGACTACGTGGTTACTACAACTAAGTAGTACTTAGGAATACATTCATGTACATCGACATACAGTACATTTGTATGCATTCCTGCATATCGTATGCCACACCGATACATATCGTATGTGTGTATACATTAGGGCGGCAATGAAAAATTCATATACGAAATTTTCTTTTTTTGCGATGCAGCACATTTAAGTCAAAGATCGAGGTTTTAGGTATATTAGACATTTTAATGTAAATATTTTGAGAAATACAGGGTGGGCCATAAGGGTGTTGGCGGTTTAAATCTTCAATTTCTCGGCAACGCGCGGCGCGGGATGGCAGGGGGATATGTTGTTCGCTGCGCCGCTTCCTGGAAATTTAGTCGCCATGGAGCCGTACACGGGAGTGCAGCGTGCATTTTGTGTCCGAGCGTATTACGAAAACAATAAATCAGTGATTACTGCACGACGTTTGTATCGGCATGAACACGGTTTACACGATTTAAGTGAAGTTCCAAGCGCCAATGTGATACGAAAATGGATCACAATATTCGAAACAACCGGCTCAACAGTACCAATTACGGTTCGTGGTCGCCCGGTTTCTGCAAGATCAGCCGACATTGTGGAGGGTGATCGTATTTCAGTTCAGCGAAATCCGCAACAGTCAACACGTAAAAGAAGTCAGTCTTTGGATGTCAAAAGAACAACTTTACGACGAATTTTGAAACGTGATTTGCATTTGAAGGCTTATAAGATTCAGATAGTCCAAGAATTGTAACCCGATGATGCCAATAACCGACTTAACTTTGTTTTTCCTGGAAAACTCATTTCGAAAAGGGGGATATTGAATGGCCCCCGCGTAGCCCCGATCTCTCTCCATGCGATTATTTTCTATGGGGCTACCTCAAATCGGTAGTCTACGAGAATAATCCGACCAATTTCTAGCAGTTGAAGAGGAACATTATTCAGGAAAGTAACAAAATACCGAGAACAACTTTTCAACGCGTTTTCCAAAATTTGCGACTTCGGTTCCAAGAGCGTCAAGCAGCCGAGGGAAGCCATTTGGACAACATTATTTTTAAATCTTAAAAAATCCCATGCTTCTACTTTTTAAAAATACAAATATATTTTTTTATGTTTCGTAGTTTTTTTTTTTTTTAATTGAATATTTAAACCGCCAACACCCTCATGGCCCACCCGTTATAAAGAATTGATTTGTTTAGTTTTTCTTCCCCAAAATACATCGATATAGGGTGAGATTGGACACGAAAGTTTTCAAGTAACGATCAATAGGCGTCCAATAACGTATAACACAGTAAAAAAGAAATCCATTATACTGTCAATAGAGGGATTTAGCATGCTGTATGTTGTATAAGTGCGATAGGGTTACACTAGGTGGCGTTAGAAAGATATGGTTTCATTTTCAAAAAACGGCTCACCCAGTTTTATGATTGCTAGACTCAGTATTGTTTGAGCGTTCGACAAAAATTAAAGGCAGCAAAAAGCAAATACGAGGTGTGTTAATTTCAATTTTTTTCAAAAAGTATTTATTTATTCATCAATTTCTATTCTATTTCCTTTAAAGTAGTCCCCCTCAGTGTGCCAGCACTTCTTCTAATCCTCGAAACACTTCTATAGCCAACAGCTTCTGTTTCGATTTTTCTTTTATCTCCTCAATCGTACCAAAACGCTTTTCTTTCATCGGTGTCTTGAGTTTTGGGAAGAGGAAAAAGTCAACGGGGGCCAAGTCCGGTGAATGCGGTGGTTGAGGCATGCTTGCGGTTTTGTTTTTGGCCAAAAACTCACGCTGGTGAGCTGGTGCGTTATCATGGTGCAAAATCCATGATTGGGGTTATCCACAATTCTGTGCGTTTCTGACGAATTACTTAGCGCAAACGGCGCATAACTTCAAGGTAATATTCCTAATTGACCGTACGACCTTGTGGCAAGAATTTATGATGCACCACGCTATCGCAATTGAAGAAAACAGTGAGCAAAACCTTCACATTTGACCAAACTTGTCGTACTCGGGCGACCAAGACGAGCATCGTCATTGACATCTTCTCGGCCTTCCTTTAACCGGTTATACCACAATTGAACATAGTGGACTCGCAAAACGCCACAGTCAACATTTCAAATGTCTTTGCTCATTTAATTTCATTTTTTACACAAAACTTGATATACCTATAGTTTCTTTGATCGACCATTTTTTCGAACAGTAAAAAATCGAAGAGCACACCAAAACACGACTAACCTTTTTATCTGTCAAAAACAAACTGACAATCCAAAATGGCTGATATTGTCAACATATATAACAGACATGTGTATAGGTATATATACGTCATGTGTGTGAACATACGTCACTCACGAAATTTGGAAAAAAAACCCGTTTTTTTATCACACCTCGTACACCATATTTTAAAATTTTTCTTCAATAAAGGCGAAAACACAAGAATGTGAGTGGTCCTGATACAGTAGCACACAATCACGTGCAATTTCGATTTGCCAAAAATCACGCGATTAAGGTTGGATGCAAAAACAAACTCAATGTACTGGTGACACACGAGATAACGGAAAAAACTCGGATGGACCGAATTTCCATTTACTAATTGCTGTTGAATCGCAACAAAATCCATCGCTTTTAGAAATAGATGGCAACTGGTGGTGAAAAGTAGATCGCTTATGGCAACGTTAATGAAAATGGTTGTGGTCGAATAGCGGTGTGCCGAGACAGACGGCGACCAAGCCAAGATTGGCGTCCAGCAAGATTTTTCTGTGTATTTGCTGAGATTAGCAGAGAATCATCTATCTACTACTCAATAGCCAATCTTTTAATTCGGACCTGCACTATCAACAATCGGACGATCTGAAAGAAGTAATCGTACAGAAGCGGCCAGTTTTCACCAATAGGAAAGGAATTGTGTTCCATCACGGCAACACCACGACACACAAAACAATAGTGGCTCGCCTGTAAGCCCGGGAGCTTATTTATAACGTTCTTAAGCACTCACTTTATAGTCCATTCCTGACACCGAATGACTGCCACCTGTTCCTGTCTGTGGCGAATGACTTTTTGATTAAATATTCACCTCAAGAGAAGCTTGAGGAAATCGACTGTTCCAGTTTTTTTTTTACCAATAAGGTCAAGGGTTTCTGTGAGAAAAGCATAGCCGGATACCTTCAAAATGGCAATAAGTAATCGATCAAAACGGAGTATTTATACACCTAAATCGAAACATTCCAGCTATGTTGAATAAAGCCTTCAATGTCATGTAAAATAATGGATTTCTTCTTACTACAAATTACGTATCGCAATAGACTACATTTTGTGTTAGAAGTTACAGATCATTAAGTTTGGAAATAAGTAATGTATCGAAATAAGCAATTTCACACGTTTTTAAACAAGCACTCTTTGGTGGTAATGAATGATTCGTAACTGATAAATTATCTCGAAACTCAACAATAATGTTACCAAATAATATTACAAAAGTATTTCGAATTAATACTACACTAAAAATCATCATTAAATTCAAAAACGAACTCAATACTCGCATACAATCTTAATAATTTCATTATAGAACGGTAGATCAGATTTGTTCACCTCTGGGAAGGATAACCATGTTGGCATTTCGCATGTCATGAATCAAAAGAGCTAATAAGGACAACCAAACTAGTAAAGAAATTTCAATCAGATGAACTGACTAAACTTCACCAAATGAATATAAATTGTCAACCTCTTATCAAAAATACTATAAATTAAAAGATAATGAAAGAAGCAAAATTATAACTTTCAGATGTGTTTCGCTTAGGAATTATAGAAGGAACACAGATTTATGCCAAATCGGTCAATCTGCATATGTAGTAACCTAAGGAGACTTGACAATGCACCCCTTTTTCATGCCAGGAATAAGTTCTCCAAATGATTGTTGTGTGCTAACCTGTACAGAATTTAGTTCACTTGAATGAATGAAACGAATGTAAGAATTCATAAGTAGAATGAGGTAGTTTGTGTGGTAGCTGATTATTCTGTCGATTTCATTCAAATTTTACTAAGCATCATAATACCAAATACGGGTTATAGAGGAAAAATTAAACTTCGAAAATCGGCTAATTTGTATGAACAGCACAAGATGGGGTGCCGCAATGTCCTCTTTCTTTATACTCAGAAGTTAGTTTACCAAATGCATGACGTTCCCGAAATTAGACTGAATTCAGTACAACTTATTGAAGAATATGAAACCGCTAAGAGAATATATAAGGCACGTGGTTATATTGTGTGTTTTTTTTTCAAGGAACTTACCAACCATTAGAAATCAATGCAATCAACGCATCCTGTTAATTGGAAACTACAGAGGAAATATTAAATATAGGAAAATGTACCAAGTATGTATGTGAGGTATCGAAACAGTTGTGGCATTACCGCCCATTTTCATTATTGGACTCTATTTTGTTATAGTAACACCGAACGTGTTCCAAATTTTGCAAAGTTGTGGCATAAATTTCTTGAACAAAGATGTGAACTAAAGAATGTATGGGTTAAATCGGTCATTTATTTTTATTTCCACAAGCAACTGATTTGATTGAACTCTGTGCAATTGCTTAAAAATATAAAACTAAGGATGTGTTTGTTAATTCGGTTGTTTATTTGGGACAATCAATCTTTTCAAATATTACTGAACATTGCACAGCAATGTAACAAATGAAAAGTTACAATGCAAACTGAATCTCTGAGGATAGGCTAAACGGTGTCGATATATCCAATATGGACCAAATGTAGTAAGTTTCATAAAAACGCTGGCCAGTTTGAAAAAAAAAATTACAATTATTTTGATGAAAATTACAGGAAATACTCGTGTGTTTTAAGTTTCAAAGCGCCACATTGTTTAGTATTTTTATTTAAGCCATCAAAACTAAACGATCTTAGTGAATTTGTAAACATTGAAAAAAATTTAACGCCATTTTGTAATTTAATACTTTCATTTGAAATTTCTCAGCTTAAGCAATATTAAAGTCGAGCTAGACTTTACTCTGTGGGAGTCAGCTCCTTTGTTTACGACTGTAAAACATTGGGTAGCA
This sequence comes from Philornis downsi, assembly GCA_019455685.1. Taxonomy (NCBI): domain Eukaryota; kingdom Metazoa; phylum Arthropoda; class Insecta; order Diptera; family Muscidae; genus Philornis; species Philornis downsi. The sequence goes on from JAHXMU010026573.1 coordinate 17,439, forward strand.
GAGTGTAAACGAGGCCATACGAGTTGTCTATTTTCCGACTGTAAAATATTAAAAATGCAATGATGCAATTTTGTACGGAATTGTTTAGTTAAGAGAAATTCATCATTGCTTTTTTGAAAAAAATAATTTTTTATCGCAAAATATTACTTAAAAATGCTTGGGAGAAGTAAAGCGCAAAACGAGTAAGATTTTAATACAACTTGAGGGCCTGTATATGCATATTTATTGTTCGTTTAACTATTTTATGTCATGATGTTCTAAAAATATGGTATTTTGTGATTCTTTAAGAAGAAAAGACAACTGGATAGCATAAATAGTTTCGAAACTATTTAAATTTGAAAAAAAGCCCTAGAAATTTCAGTGTTCTAAGTTTTTCTTGGATGAAAAAAAGGTTAGCTCCGGCGACCTCCATGCTCTGACTGCAATAAAATGAAGGAAGGAAGTATATTATTGCGATTTATAGAAAAAAATCCTTATAATATTTTATACTGCTGAACAAAGTTATAAATTTTATGAAAAAAGTCACAAGAAATTACGCTACAAATTAAGCAAAGAAATAAAGACAAAACACGTATATGGTGCATACTTTCGTCAGCAGCCGTTTTCTACATTTGTAAAGCAAAACCAACACAAATGAACAACTTAGACGTACAGGGTTGCCCACATTCGACGGACCCATCTGGCAACGCCATAACTTTTGACAGAGATGTCAGATCGCTTAATGACATACCGCGTTTGAAGCGTCAGTCCAAGCAGATTTTTACCATGGAACAATACACGCCACGCGAGCGCTCTGAAATAGTTGAAATTTACATTCAACAGAAGAAGTCAATTGTGAAAACTCAACGTGCTTTTAAAATATTAAAAAATGTGAGAAGTGCGCCTTCTAAGAACACCATTAAGCGTTTATACGAAAAATTTTCGACTGGTGAGGCTCTTTCTAATCCGAAGAGGCCAAATAAAAGTCGACCAAGGCGATCGGCCGAGAATATCTCTGCCGTACGAGCCAGTGTTGAGAAGTCCCCAAGAACATCTCAAAAACGCCGTTCTCAGCAGTTGGGCATGGCTCGGTCCACTTTACAACGGATAATTCGCGTTGATTTGCATTTGTTCCCGTACAAAATTCAATTGACGCAAAGATTGTTGCCTGCGGACAAGCCTCGTCGATTGGAATGGGCCCAACGAGTCATCGAAATGGCCGATGATGACGAGCAATTTTGGAACAAAATTATCATGTCCGATGAAGCCCATTTCACATTGAATGGGACCGTAAATAAGCAAAATTGCCGTATTTACGCCACTGAAAATCCTCAGGAGATTCAAGAATTGCCTCTTCATGACGAAAAAGTCACAGGAGCGTTATCGCGACATGATGACCAATTTTGGAATGCCAATTTTTCGTCGAAAGCATATGAGGCAGTTCTGGTTTCAACAAGATGGCGCTCCACCGCACACAAGTCGCATAACAATCGATTTTCTGAAGAATTTGTTTCCGGGCCGTTTGATGTCGAAAAGTGGTGATTTGGACTGGCCACCGCGTTCGCCCGATTTCACGCTCGCTGACTTCTTCTTGTGGGGACATTTGAAGTCAAAGGTTTACGTTAACAAGCCAAGGACCGTAGAAGAGCTCAAGGACAACATTCGTGAAGAAATAGCCGCTATTCCGGCCGAAATGTTGGCGAAAACGATGGAAAATGCTGCAAAAAGGGCACAATACGCCATCAACGCCAGAGGCGGCCATTTGAGAGATATCATATTCAAAAATTGATGTAAACAAATCTACTTGGAACAAATTAAATGAATAAGATTGCCAACCGCCAAATTTTTATTTTTTTCTTTGATTTTTTTTTAAAAAACATAGGTCCGTCGAATATGGGCAACCCTGTAGTTGCAGCACGACCAATTGATACCGATGCCCTCAAATTGGGGATTTCCTCGTTGCACGCTCGCATCAAGTTTATGGAGTGCATTCTTCATATTGCCTACAATAAACCATTTCAAAAGTGGTCGGCGCTCGAAGACGAACATAAGGCTATGAAACAAGAAAACAAAGTCCGAATTCACAACGCATTTAAAGACCATATGCATTTACGTGTTGATGAGGTTCAGCAAGGCACTGGGACCTCCAACGACGACAACACCTCAAGACGTTTTTTTTCAATCCGTCACTTGTAGCTGACATAACTGAAGTGGAAGAGGAATTAATTGATAGGTTTCGCATAATATTACAAATAATCACAT
>JAHXMU010026574.1:0-13331 GCA_019455685.1 Philornis downsi
CACCGCCATGGAGTCATTTGATGTGTGACAGGTAGCTCTATCTTGTTGGAACCAAGTTCTGGAATTCACTATTCTTGAACTTTCAATTTCTGGAGCCAAAAATCCGTCCAACATCCCCGCGCATTTTCGAAGAAAAAAGGACCAATTATTTCTCTGCCAGAGATTGCTGCCCATACTGTCACTTTAGGACTATGCAATGGTTTCTGGTGTTTGATTTTGGGATTTTCACTGTTCTAGTAACGACAATTTTGACGGTTTACGAACCTATTCATAAGGAAATGAGCCTTGTCAGAGAAAAGGATATTATCAAAATTGGAAAATCGATTAAGCATTTCATTGGCAAATGCGAGCCTTGCTATGAAGTCAGACTCTTTCAATTCTTGTGTTAATTGCAGCTAATATGGATACAGTTTAAGATCCAATGTTAAAATTCGTTGCAAACTTTGTCGCGGTAATTGTAAGACAGACGATTTCTTGCGAGTCGACATTTGTGGATTTCCTCGTACTGACTCCATAACTCTCTCAACATTGTCTTCGATCCTAGATGTTCTTGGGCGACCATTTGCTTGTGGTTTAAATGTTGAACCGGTGTCTTCAAAACGCTTTACCCATATTTTAATTAAATTAGCACTCGGAGCTTCACTAATTCGCCGTAGTCCATATTTAGCACAATATAGTCGCTTAGTGGCAATATATGAACGAGAGTTCTCGTAAAATGCGTGACGCTTCCCGTCGAAGTGATTCATAGCGACTAAAACTCCATGAGCTCGCCAACCCAACGATGTAGGCGCCCCCCGCCCGCGCCTTTTCTGCCCCGCAAAAAAAGATGATGCAATATGCACGTTCTATTGCGCCACCCTGTAGTTATGATGTGTTCCGTTACCCTTGAATGTCCAAATAAAGCATCAAAACGTGGCAACTGAATTATTTGTTGCTCTCCCGGATCATTCACATTTTTGAGCAATGGAGAGACCTGCAATCAACTTATACATGCATCAATATCGTGTTCGATAACTGAAATTCCGGAGTTTTTCGGACGAGGAAGGATACGAGTCTCTTTGGCTGTATCTTTAATAAAGTCTATTCCAAGTATAACAGGATCCAAACTTTTCCTTAAAACCAGAAACGTATGCTGATAGACAACACCGTTCAATACGAACTACAGGTCGACATTTCCATAAACTTCAATCCTTGATTGATTTGCTAGTTGTATCCTGTGTTAATCGTAAGTCCTTTAACCACGTTACGTCGTATATATGAATGTGTAGCACCAGTATCGAGAATTGCCAAAATCGATTGATCTTTTATCTTAAGGCATGTTCCTAAGCGATTGTTATATTCAGGGGTTATAAGAATAGGGAAATTAGTGGTCGGCTTCTTCTTTCCCTACAGAAGGACCTCTCTTTAAGTTTCCCGCATTTGATCTGTAGCAATCAAATTTCCAAATTCCACGTTTTCCACAGTCCCAGCAAAATAAATTTGAGGTTTTGAGCACACTGATCGCTAATGACCAGGTTATCCACATCGGTAACACACGTATTGTTTTGAAGAGTTAGCTCATATCGATTGAACACTTTGCACAGCCTTTCTCTGCGAGACTTCTTCCGATCGAATGCTTTCGTATTCTTGAGCCAATACGGCCAGTTCTTGTAATTTTGTAAAGGATTCTTTCTTGATGTATAACTTATACTCAGTTCTACAATTGCGGAAAATACGTTCTAATTGTTGAGAAACCGACAAATCCGTCCATCTAATTAAAGATTGCAGAGCAGTAACGTAGTCAATGAAACTTTCACTGGTACGTTGCAACCTTTTTCGTATATCGTCTTCGAGATTATCGAAAAATTGATTCGGAAGAAATAATTTGAAATCACCGGAGAAGTCCTTGTAGGATCTCCAGTTGCTTATATTATTGCTGTACCATAATAAAGAGTCGCCCTTGAAAAGTTCAGACAAATAATTAAGTAAATTAGTTCGATTTTCTATCCTTTCAAGGAAGCAGAGAGGATCTTTTCCTCCATCGTATTTCACACTCCACTTACGGACTTTATCGCACACGTCGAACAACACGGCGGACTATATTCTGATTATTTCCCAATATCCACAGAAGAAGTAGAACGCGAAACACGAGGGGGATGAATTTTCAATTATTTACTGGAAGATTTTCTCTCGTAAGACGCTCTTAGATTGTTAATGAATATTTCATGATCGGGTGGCATATTTGTTATGTCTAAGTATTTTCTCAAACGCGTCCTCATATCTTCCATAGTGCCATCATTGCACAATCCAAGCTCCTTCAATGCACTAGTTAAGTCATCCTTAACAAAATTTATAAAAGCTCGATTCATATTGCGGAAGAGATTAAGCAATGCTTCGAGAAAAATATGTTAAGTGATTGGCACGAATCTGTGAATATGAAGCTTTTTAATTTTAATTACTCGTTCTTTTCTTTGAAGGTTTCCTGCTCGGGCGCCATTTATAACCGATTATCCGGGGTAATACTCAGCCAGGTTTCAGGATAATTAAAGTCCAATGCTTTTACTTTTGTATTCTTCTGTATAAATGGAAAAGAAAAAATAGCAATAAGCAATTATATGAAAATTATTTTTCGATATACTCCATAGTACATTGTATGTAATAGACTGTTGTCTGTAATACAACGTACAACGAATTTCAACTATGACAACTTCGCAAACGGTCGAGTGTATGTGCCAAATATAGTCTGGTACGGTAGCGGTCCTTTTATTGTCATGTTTTGCCGTGCAAACAGTTTTTACGATGCCCATAGGCCAGTAATTCTATCATGCGCAAAAACACTGTGTATGAGCTCAATCCTTGTTGAACATTCGATTCTTGAAACCAACGATTTTTCACATTAAATTTGAATTTGACCTTTCACTTTTAATTAAAATTATCCGCAACGTTTTTCATTTTCTTCAATTTCTCTTATACGAAATATGATGAAGAAATAGTATTTGTTAAGTGAACATCTTTAATTAAATTTACTTTTGCACTCACTAAGGGACGTTTGGCATTGGATGCATCTCTGAAATATGCAACAGCAGCATATACTTTTTCATTAGCGTCAAAAAATATATATATAGTTGGATGGTAGAACCTTATTTAATTTAAAGCCATTATGGAATTCGGATATTTTCAATAGTTAACGAAGGGTTTATTCAGACTAGCCATTTTGTTAAAACATGCTCGTTGACATCATCGTTCCAATCTTCGGTGGTTATTCAGATTTCTTGCAAAAGTATTTCTGAGTAAGCCACGATTGGGCAAAGCAGTCGAATATTGAAATTTGTGTACGTATCTTTTATCCAGACAAAATGCCTATTATGATGGTTCAGTTTTAGAGAAAATTTAAAATCGTCAGTAGCTGTTAACCACCATATGCCAAGGATATTAACCTCTAACTCTCCCAACACTTCCAGTTTGATTCCTCCTTTGAGTTTGATTCCCAGATTCGTATGATAAAACCATCTTGTCTATGGATAAAATTATCTTCTTTGACCAACATTTAGCCTCATTTACTGAGACCACAGAATTGAGCAAGTCGTCTACGTAATGGTGGTTGAGAATTGACTCTACAGCCCTATAGCAAGTGGATTAAAACTGAAGCACTTTCTTGTTTTTTGCGAACTGAACGGAGGGCGGAGAGTATGCACCTCCAAATGTTATTACTTTTTTGACGTAAGCGTCTGGATATCATTATTCGAAAAATAAACCTTTTCAAATAAAACTGATAGCATTGAAAACATTAAATCTAAAGGTTAACCAGGATTAAGATATATACTTTTGTTGCTGTGTCTTAAAACAATCAAATTTGGCCGGAACTTTTTTTGGGTTCGTATAGGGAGTTTCAATCTGTTTCGTAATGGCACCTTTTTCAAGACACTTTAATTGCCGCATAGCCATTGGATAGCTATTGAAAATCTCAAGCTTGTCTTGTTTCTACAATAAGTCAGTCTTAAATCTTTGATGCTAATAATTGATATCCACGTTCATCATCAAGAGCAATTAATTAGTGGTCTGTAGCAGTACCTTTAAAAGAAAGGTAGTTAGAAAATAGTCCGGTTCTCGAAATATTGAATTTTTTTACTGCTTTGTTTTATTGGATCGCTCACGTAGTGAGCCTAACAATAAGTAGTTGAATCTTAGATCTAATTGTCGATGAGTATGTATCTTTCCCGCTTTGTGTTTTTTAGCCGCAATGTTCGTACAAATGATCTCACAGTTTTATTAACCCGGGGATATGAGTTACGCACATGTCCCTAATCACAGATTTAAACTACGTGAGAAATGAGGCGAAGGCCCGGAATACATGAGGGGAGAGTCTCCAGGCGTAATGCCGCAGACTCATGTATTACTCTTCGTAATGTGGACTAAGTGAGTGATGGGGCCAAGTTCCGAACATGTGGTAGGTGGTTCAATAGCACGAAAAGTGAATTGACCTGACCGTAAAGCGATCACTTGATAGTTGAATCAACAGTTCCCGTGAGGATGTTGACCTGTGTGACTCCTACCAGTGCGGATTACGTGAGTGATGAGGCCAGGGACCGGACATGTGGTCTCAGGATGGAAACTGTATATTACAGTTTCTCATGTACCAAACAGCTCCCGTAATGTGTCGTAACATCTTTGATTGCACCCTTTGGATTTTATTTACGTTGCTGCGACTGGCTCTGCCCCAGAGTTGAGCACCGTAACACCATATGGCTTTAATTATTCCCGTGTAGATCAACACCTTACAGTTTAGGCTAAGTCCAGAGTGTTTATTACGCAGCCAGTGATGTTGCCTAATTTTCAAGTTCATCTGCGTCTTTTTACCCTCGATGTGCCTTTTCCAGGTTAGCCTTCTGTCTAGATGGACGCCTAGGTAGATAACGTCTGAGCTCTGAGGAATGATGATATTATTGATCCTGAGAGTTGGGCACGTGTTGAGGTATAGTGTAAATGTTACTTGTCTAGATTTACTTTCGTTTATTCTTACTCTCCACTCAATGAGCCATTTCTCAAAGCATTTGAGATGAATTTGGATGGTATTTGCTGCCTAGTTTTAGTCCTTGTGACAGCACATTATTGCAGTATCGTCTGCGAAAGTTGATGTGAGGATTCTAGGGTCAACCGGAATATCACCTGTAAAAGTAAGATATAATAAAGGACCAAGGACGCTCCCTTGAGGAACGCCTGCCAATATAGGGTAATTATCCGTAAAATAGCCACCATACTTTACATTAAACTTTCTACCGTCCAGGTATGATTGAAAAATTGTGTGCATATATCACGGCAGATGCTTTCTAATTTTGACCATTAGACCACCATGCCAAACTTTATCGAAAGCTTGAGCAACGTCTAGAAATACGGCACAGCAGTATTCCCTGCGTTCAAATGAATGACTTATTGTGCTAGTCAAGCGATTAATCTATTCTATTGTGTTGTGCCCTTCCCTAAATCCAAACTGGTAATCGGAAATTATAATATTCGAGGAGAGAAAAGGTTTGATCTTGAGCAGAACGATTTTGTAGAATAGCTTGGAAATACTCGAAAGTAGGCTTATTGGTTTATAGGAGGAAGGTAAAGTTTTCTCTCCCTGGTTTCAATATCATAGTGATGACCGAATTTTTCCATGCTTGTGGGAAATATCCTATGTCAATAATTGTATTGCATATTTTTACCAGATGTTCTAATGCAATAAAGGGCAATTCTAAGAGCATTTTCGGTGTAATTAAGCCGATGCCCGGCGCCTTATTCGGCTTAAGATTCTTAATTAGGTGTAGAATCTCGCTCGCATCTGTGTATAGGTTGACCAAGGCGATCTGTACGGTGTTACGGTCATCACGGGGAACAAAATTGTGCATTTGGCCGTTTGGGCGAAAAACTCGTTCCAAATGTTCTTCCAAAAATGTGGCAGCGCTTCCCAGGACTCTTCCTTAGTGCATGGGATATGGGATAAGCATTTGACATAATTGGAGGTGTTCCCTACATCTGCTTTTTCCAGTGCGGACTTTAATTTAGTTACTGCTGCCCCCAGTCTAAGCTTTGAGTTTGCCGTTCTTCTTTCCTGCCATTCTCTTCTATATCTTCTTTTATTGGCTTATTAAGCCCTCTATTTCCGAATTTGTGTATACCCGTTTAGAGGTCTTCGCTGGCGCCTCAGGAGGCGTGGCGTAGGAGGCAGCTTCTTTCAGAGTGGTACAGAATTCTGAAAGTGTATTATCGATGTTCGCCTTATTTTAAAGATGACAGTTTACGTTGATGTGACTACTTATATATTTCTTGTACGAAAAACCCAATTTGTTTATACTGGCCCTTCAATTTCCACTGGGGTTTCGAACAAAAATATAATAACTGGAAAATGATCAGATGATAATTTTAAGCTAGTTTCGGCTGATATCCTTGTTCTATTCAAACCTCTTGAAATAAAAAAATCTATTAGATCCGGTAATTTATTTCGGTCCGATGGCCAGTTGTCCAGGCATTAAGCAGTTGTACAATTGCCTACCCCTAGGGGAGATTAATCGGGAGCTCCAATGCGTATATTTTGCATTATATAGCTAAGAATCTGTGACCAAGGTAATAGAAGAACTGAAATGTTACGTTGTTACCACGAACAGCGGTGGGGAATATATAACTAAAATTGTCAGGGGACCACTTTGGTTCTGAATTCTAATAGATGTCGCTTGGAGGTAGTTCGACGCGAAACCTTCCATTGCGTCGCGTTTAAGCCGACATATAATAAGAACGCCTGTGGCCCCGTGGGCCCTCCCATCAGGGTGATTTGTGACGTAGAATGTATATCCAGGAGTCATGAAATTATATTTGTTCGTTAAATGTGTTTCAGACAGTAACATTACGTCAATGTTCTCTCGTTTAAGGTAGTCACATATATCAAGTTTGTTTTGGTTTATCTGTATACAGATCTTAAGAGAACCTATTTTCTATTAAGAAGAGCCTGGATTAACTGATTCTGGGTGCGCATGGAATCTTGCATAGTTGACTGCATGGAAGAGATAAATGTTGTCATTGTATGAGTGAGCTGATTAATCATTGATTCAATGTAATTTATCTGGATATTATGAAGGCTGTGCGATGGTAGGCCGCATTATGGTAGTCTGTGCAATGCCTTTTCTGAGTACATCAGAGAACGAATTCATTTTATTTACCGAACTGACCTGTGCTACTGGTGGAGGCTCCTGAGTTAGTGCCGGTGGCGTATCCATGCCCGTTAGATTCTTAAGCAACTGCACGCTATCATTCAATCATTTCTCAGGTGATTTGTGTACCGGTCATCCTCTGTAGTTTGCTGCGTGATTCCCGCTGAAGTTATTACATTTCTTTTCCGCCTGCGTCCTGACCTTACACGCGAAAGACAGGTGTAAGTCACCACAGACAACGCAAACCGTTGCATGGTATCACACACCAAAGTGAGAGGAGGGCGCGGTTCTGTGTTTTGACTTCGCTCTGTTCAACAGTTCGCTTTTGTTACCGAGTAGGTGTAAGCTGTTTCTCACTGACACATGTGAGGAACGAATAACATCCGCCTTACTTTGAGTGTTTAGAGCGGCTGAACAAGAGGATGCTTTTGTTACTGGTCGCGCAGTCAGATAACAACTTTCGTGACGCCTATTAAGACCCGCTCTGACACTCTCTTAAGAGGTAACAGTTATATAGGCATTTCTGCCGTTTATGCTCAATCTCCTATCTCTCAAAGCCTGTTGGTTTCACGCGTCACAATAATGGTTTGTTGTTGTGCTAGGAAATAATGTAAATAAAGCGGATCCCACGCAATATTACCATCAGCTGCAATTCAAATTGTGTTTCGCACCAATATTCACTAATCGTCGATCCAAAGATACGATCCAGATCCAAAGATACGCCTTGTACCTACATCCTATATATCCGTAATTGGTAAGGCGTTTCCAATGTTTAGACTTAAGTAAGTGATTTATCCCGAGAGTGATAATGTTTAGGAACTTTGGTTTTTTAAATAAGTGGACCACAACCAATTGTGGGTTGCTTATGTTTTGTTTAACTGTATGAAAATTGCTATGATAACGGGCGTGAACCTTACATTGGGCACTGGTTTTTTGAGCACCGGTAGTTTCCATATTTGTTTGAACATAAGCGGCATAACTTAAAAAACCTAAGCTTATTCTCGCGATTTGCAGACTGCATATTTAAAATCTTGGTTTGATTCTAAATTGTCCTTTTGTGCTTTTATAGCTTTGTATTCGTGTACATTTCCATGAATTTTAGTTGGTGCCAAGGCTGGTATTACTTGGCTAATGATTTCTGCAATTTAGAATAACCATTTTGAGAACGATTGTGTGGTTGTTTCTTGGTTAGTTAAGAATATTGCCCAACTCAGTTTATCCTGAGCCGGTAACTTATCCATAAGTTATTGCGGTAATAGAAGATTATTCATATGAGCTTGCAAGACGGATGCTCCCAGCATCGAACAAATGATTTTTTCATGACACCATAGTTTACTAATGCGCCGAGCTTGTCTTATGGGGTGGTAAGATGCAATACAAATTTCTACGTGAAAATAAGTTAGGAACATGTATAATTTTCTGGCTAGCTCGGCCGTATGTGTTTAGGGTTGGCAACATAGATACTCGACATTTATATGCTACATCAAATACTTAAAAATCGCTGAAACGCATCAAATCTTATAAATATCTTCATCTTTAGTAAAGAGTTTTAGAATTTCATTCCCATGGGATACTATGGCTAGACAATATTTTAAGTCACAAAATTGTCAGAATGAGGATTTATTTAGGAAGATAGGATATTCAAAAGTATTTTTTTTTTCGTTTAATTCACTTTTGTTTTTTTTTAACGCTGGATCATTATTAAATTTTATTTTTAGAATAGTTAAAAGGTTATTGTTGAAAAGTTCAGCGTTGGATAAATTTCTAAGTATAGATTACATTTAAGAACATTTAGGTAGATATTAATTTTAGAATAGCGTATTTCTCCTATCGGTAGCAACGATTTAAGAATAATTTAAGATCCATTGGGATAGTTCCGCAATAATTTGCAGGGTGTTTTTAAACGCAATTCTTGTCGTTGTCGATGTTATCCACTTTGTTTTTTTTTTTGAAAATGCGGTTTAGAGCGAACGAGGTTGTTTAATTATTACGATTGTTTTGCTACTTTGTCATTTAGCTTTATTCTTTAAAATCCTGGCACTACATGGCGTATTTGTTGATTATAGTTTTTTGTTTTTTTTTTACATAAGAGAGATTGCGTGGTCTCCTAAAAGATTTAGTGGGCGCGTTTGCGCTTTCCGTTAGAACTTTATTATAAATTCTGGATATCTAAAGGCCTTTTTATAATATTTTTAATAATATGAAATTTTTTTGGATCAAAAAATCTAAGACTTTCCGCACAAGCACTTTTGAAGGCGTAGAAGACATTCTGCTTCTGAACAATCACACATTTTAATGATCCGTCAAACTCAGGTATGAAAAAACTTCGTTCTTCAGCTTTCCCGCGGAATACAGGTAGTCCCTTCGATAAAGCTCTTGGTACCAAACGTTGTTCCTTTGTTAAACAAATTTTAGGGGTTATCTTTTCGTTCGAAAAGATTATAAATCCGTAGTTACGAGTTCGTTTTACAATCTTCGGATTCCGATCGATTTTGTTAATTTCCAAAATTGTGAACGTCAATGGCTTTCGTGGATGGTTTTCACAGTTTGGTGTTGAGGTAGTAACACCGAGCTTATCTTCGTCGTTTTCATTATCGGATTCGCTCAGATGCCTTTCTCCACACATCAGCTTTTCTTGTATTTATTTCAAACACTGGTGTTTTACGTCATAATATGCTAATTCGTTTTTGCACAATTGGCTCTTGTAGGTATTAATCTCCTATCAATTTAAAGGCGAAGAAAAAATACGATTTTACGGATTAATTCAAGAAGTGATAAATTGAAGAAAGTTGTGTTAAGAAAATAAAAAAACATAAATTTAGTTTTTACCTCTCGGTTTTCGGTACAATAAAGAAAAATGTTTTAACAATAAAAATGAAAGAAAGACAATTTTATAAAAGCTACTTAATGGAAGTTGTTAAAATAAGGGTTATGCGAAGTAGTTCCAATACCATTTACAAAAAGAAGCAATTTCCTACTTAACGATAGTTAATATTTAATATATCTTTATTACAAGTAATTAGCTACGTTTGTCAGTTCCCTAGCCACTTAAATAATAGAAGATTTCAAAATCATTACTCAATTTCAAATAAGTGTTTGACAGCCATTTATTCCACAGTTCACGCAAATAATCCCCACATTTCTTGCCTGGACATTCAAGTGAAAACCGCCCAATTTACATTTTAATTTATAATATTCGGCTATTGAGTTATGACATTTGTTTACGTATGTTGATTGTTATCATATCGATGAAAAATTATGATATACCTTTGCTGTGCTTTTATGTTGAATAAAAGACGTTTAGTTAAATTAATAGTAACTTAACATTTATTTCAGAGGTGAGCGTGTGAGCTCATTGGTTTGGTAGAACTAGTTGTAGAAGTAAAAGAATTCAAAATGAGGCACGCAGCGTCACATGTCATGGTGATGCCAGATTGGCATACTAATAAATTGTATTAAGGGTTGTCCCCTAATAACCTTATATATATTTCCCTCCTCATCCCTTAATTAATTTAGGCTATAGGTATACATTTCATGCAAAAAAAAAAAAAAAAAAAAAAATACATGGTTACATTGAATCAAAACGCATAGGTATTTTACACTATCTCGATCTGTCGTCCTCAGGTTCTCTGGCAGTTACACCTTGCTTATGTACATATTCATATAGGGGGTAATGGCTGTTGCGGAGACGCTTGCAATATCGAATTCGGCGGTTTTTTGTTAAATTATTTACCGTTTCAAAAGTTTCATTTGTAACATTGGTATCAGAAAAACTCAGGTCTTTACAAGTTAACTTGACATTAAATCTTCTGATTTGATTTAAGTTGTTTATTTTAATATTATAATGCAATTCAGCAAACTTCTCCAAGTCCGAATTTCTATTTTAATTTAATTTAATATATTTATTCAGAATTGTAATTTTAAGCCTTAAGGCCGATTTATCAAACGATCAATGGTTTCGGAACTATCGAAAATCCTTCGTTGCTGCGATTTTACTGAAATTACTGTGATGTGACAGTAAGTCTATCTGGGATTGGATCTAGTGTCCTAACATCAATATGTTAGGCAATTTGTCTGCCGTCAGCAAATATCATATTTATTTATTTTCATGGTGTATATTTACAACCTGTCAAATTGTTTTTAATGGTTTCTACGTAACTTTCGGCATGGCCGTTTGTCATTGAATGATATGCAGCTTCTTGTTTATGAACAATTTTTTTGAGAAGACTTGCAGGTTCGTGTGAGTTGAACTACGCACGTGGTCGCTTGCGATTATATTTTGGATGCGAATTTTAAGAATATTTTTCAACTTTTGCATCTTCATTTCAGTTGACACGTCTATATAGCGTGTCTCAGGGCTTATGGCCCATACCATGATAGTATTATTTATTCGTATTCAGACGTACATTTTGTATTAGTTTATATTCGGATACCAAAATCTCTGTTTTTGCCCATTTGTCTCCACCAGACGTATGCTGTTAGTGTGCCGAGTCAAGTCCATTCAAAACTCTTTCATCTAGTGGGCAATCTTTATGATGGATTCGGGTTTGGTCGGCTTTTTGAGACCACATAATCTGGCATATTTTAAAAGTTTTTTTTTTCTTATCAATTCGACGACTTCTTGTCCGGATTGCGTTTCGTTCCTTAGCTCTTCTAAATATCGTAAAATCTCTCATATAGTTACTATAGCATCAGCTTGTCGTCTTTCTGAGAATATGGCTATTGTACATTACCAAGGATCCGTGTTAAAATTGTATAAGATTTGCTGTTCCATTACCATACGCACTGCTAAGTACGGCATCTACTGCCAAAATGTCATTTAATATTTCTAGGAAATCTAGTTATGCGGATTTTCGTGAGCCGATAACATTGGCACTGCTATTACTGGCTGGCGTTGCTCCAGGCAGATATGGTCGATGAGAAAGTTGATGTCCTCACCACAACTCTAAATCTATTTTTGTGAATTCCTGTGTACTCACTTTTCCGGATACCAAACAAAGCTTTAAACTTACAGCTCCATCAATGAACTTGTCGACTTTTTCGAGAATGCTGCAAGGAAGATATGTGGGGTTTGAGAAATAACAATTGAGAAGTAATCAAACAACGAGTTGACATTTTTAATTCCAACAAATATTGGAAGAAGAAGAAACACATTTTTGCAATATGATAAAACCCTTGACGAGATACGAAATTTGCCAGATTATGAATTAGTTTTGACGTTTTTTCTATATCCAAATTTTAATTGGTACTTGATTTCAGCAACAATGCGACGTGTAACGGGGTTGTAGATAAATAAGCGGTACAAAACAAATTAATTTGAGCCAGGACATCAGGGCAATACGAACTACCAAGTCTAGGGAATTTGTGTCAAAATTTATTAAAAATGAACGTGGCTATGATATAAAGACTTTTGATTTTTTTTTTTTTTTTTTAATTAATCTGAAGGAAGGAGAATAAGAATTTGACGAAAATTGCGCTTCGCACACAAACCGGGCGTTTACAAATAACCTCTCTTTACGACTTTAAAACCCAAATGCCCATAAAAAATATAAAAAACTCTCATTTGTTTATAATGCCTACATTTAAATTTGTCTTTTTTCATGGATTGACTGATTCGTTCGAAATTTCCTTCGTTTTTATTTGTTCACTCTCATCTTTGCTTCTTTAAAAATGTCATATTGAGCTCTTAACTTTCCACGACGTTTTACAGGATCGTCCACTATGTCAAACGCTATAGTATACTTTTCCATTTTGCTCAGGCCCTAAGACGTAGCAACACACTAAATAATACATAAGCTGTAGTATGTGTAGTGAAAAGAAGTTAATTTTGAATTATTATTAATTATTAATTCCATTTAACACTGCACTCTATAAAGGCATCAAGGGCGGTGCTTGGTGTGCTGCGGAATTCTGCTAAAAAGCTGTTTAACAAAGCGAAGGGGTTTGGGCTTTCAACGGGCTGAAGCTCTTACAAATCCGTTAACTTCAACGTAAGCTACTCTGCAGCATTGCTGAATAATACCTATTGTCTAATATAATTGTTGATAACCTCTTCCCTTTTCTCTTTTTGGAGAGTTGCATCACAATGGCTCATTAATTTTTCGTGTATATTCTGCACGTCTACGAGCCCAAACCACTATTAATTCGTACAGCAATCACTTTTATGCC
>JAHXMU010026578.1:0-16724 GCA_019455685.1 Philornis downsi
TTTTTTTTTTCCCGAATATTGATCTTCCATTAAGATAATACAATATGTCACAGATCAATGGTAACAAAGACTAAATTGCATGCATTGAAGTCCGAATACGTTCTCCGTCTACCCTTTTTTCCAAATGTGTCCCAGTAACTACTACCCATTTGCATGGCACAAAAGATTTGGATCAAATGAAGAGGCCGTTAATGAAATTTGCAAAAAAAAAGGCATTGAAATGTTAAAGAATTGTCGGATTTATTGGACGCACTTGAAGGTGACTGACTGTGTTGATAAATAAAATCTAATTTCACAAAGAAATATGTGAGGACTTATTTTCTTCAAACAACTGATTGATTTGGTTAAGAAAAAACCTATAATTTCGCCAACACAATTTATCGTGCAACAAAGGAATTTAATGAGGCCCAATGATTATGTCATATTCAATTGCTGTCGCTTTGATCAATATTGCATGATTGTTCACTGTCCCGCAAAGTGTTAAATACATAACTGGGTTTGCTCTATTTAAGAGAAATGGTTTTATTATATCTGTAGTCATAAATCGAGTTTATTCATTATTAATATTGTTCTTTTTTGACGTATATTTACACCAATCCCTACACCAAAATTCAAAGTAGTTCGCCAGATATAGTAATTTTTCAAAATAGCGATTTTACATAATATCTCTAAATATTGATATAAGCAAGAACATGTTTTTTGTTGCTATCGTTTACCTTCTTAAGACAAATATGGACACGTCTAAGTGCGCTTTCAAAACTCCGTATATTTAGAAGGCTATAACCACTTCTCATAGCAGCGATTTTTTGCCAAACGCTTTATATCCCTAAACTACAAATTATGAGTTAAACCGTATCTCTCTGTTTGTACCGTTTCAAATTTCCGTTAAAGTAATAAATAATAAATAGTAATAAACTCGTACTTAAAAGACTTAATTATTTGATCGTTTTTTCTCCACAAAAAGTATCCATTATGGCGTTGAGAACTCCCATCAATAGCATGCATATTTTGTTGTCCATTACGGTTTACTTAAACTGTAGCAGTGTTGCCTATTCTCGGTCTTACGTAGCGCAATATATCTGAAGCTTTAAACAAAACTTTCGAGAACTTTAACGTACAAAATTGTATGATTATCTTCGTACTATTTGCAACTAAAATCTCTAAAAGATTTCTTCAAAAGGATGAATTATTATATAGGGTGGCGCATAAGGAACGTTAAGATTTCATCAGTGAATACATTTTTTATTTAAGTCTTTTTTTCGTCTCTTTACAGAATTAACCAAATTATACTTGGGAAATTTATGATGGAGAGGCTCAGCACAAAACAAACAATCAAAGTTGTTCAATTTTACTTCGAAAGTCAGCATTCTATTATTCAGATCATATTGAAATTTTTTTCATGTTCAAAGTGCTCCTAGCGCTCCAACAATTTACCGATTGGTTCAGCGTTTTGGGCAACAGGGGGCTGTCTGTGATCTTCCGCGTGCTGGAAGACCTCGTGCAGTTCGAAATGAAGTGACCATTGCTCGAGTGCAAGCAAGTATTGAGGAAAACCCCGAAACTTCCACCAGACGACGTTCTCAGCAGTTAGAGATGTCTAGGCGGTCTTGGCAAAGAATTTTAGATATGTTAGATCTTTTCCCATATAAGATGCAATTGGTTCATGAGTTAAAACCAAATGATGCACAAGATGCTTTCAATATAGTAGCCGCTAACGTTACTTATGCGCCACCTTATATAAACACAATTTACGGCTAGGATTTCATATACTAATTTATAAAGTTATCGAATATAATCCATTGGTTATTGGTTGAAATAAATCGTCAAGTTTCTTTAGAGTTAGCAGTAGTAGTAATTGTAGTAGCAGTAGTAGTAGTAATAGTAATAATAGTGGTAGGCATAATTATTTAGTAATTGAATTAAGCTTATGATTTTTCATCATATTATGATAACTACAATAACAATAAATATAATTTGTAATTAATACAATATTCATTTGTAAATGTAATTGATGCAGTGTTCTAGGAGAGGAGAGATATGCAGTCGGCGGATATGTTGTTTGAAGAGCATGTTGGTTCTAGTCTAAGTTAGTGTAATGAGCATATATTCTAGTGAGATATGATACAATTGGCACCGAGAGGACGCTTTAGTTAATGTCTAGTAGGCATATTTGCGCTTTTTTGTAAGAATCGCATCTATAGGGTGATTTTTGAAGATTTAAGATTTTTTTAGGTTAGCAGCACTGGTTGGTAATGGCGTCCAAACGTCATCTGTCAAAGTGAAAAGTGTACAGTATACTCTGTCATTTCATCGAGACTAATAAACGAGCAACGATTGGAAATCATTGAAATTTATTATCAAATTTCGTGCTCTGTGATAAATGTGCATCGTTTGATACTACCATTTTATGGTCGTCATAATCGACCTGCTGAATCAACAATTCGTGCTGTTATCTCCAAATTTCCCACCAAATTTACTTTGTTGGACATAAAACCATCGACCCACATGCGCAAAGTGCACACCGAAGAAAATATTGCAGCCGTAGCGACCAGTCTTAATGACGATCGTGAAATGTCAATTCGTCGCCGTTCTCAGCGATTGGGCTCAACCACAAAGAATTTTTTTTTGTCCCAATTGGCTGACTTGAACTTAGTTGACATGTGGCTTCATCAGGACGGTGCAACATGCCACACTGCTCGTGAAACAATGGATATGTTGAATGAATGAATTTGGTGAGCAGCTTATCTCTCGACTTGGCTCTGTGAGTTGGACCCCAAGATCTTGCGATTTAACGCCTCTTGATTAATTCTTGTGGGGTTATGTCAAGTCGTTAGTCTATGTGAACAAGCCGAACACTATTGAAGTCGTACAGGGTAACATAACACGTGTTATTCGTGGAGTACGGGCCGAAATGCTCGAAAAAGTGACGAAAAATTGGAACTTCCGAATGAAGATTTTGAGACGGAGCCGCGGACAACATTTACAAGAAATTATCTTTAAAAATTAAATGGCAAAGAGCAATTTATCGATTCCAATAACAAATTTTAACATATGATGCAAATTTGCGTGTTTTATTCGATAAAAAAAAAACTACGATTAAAAAATCACCCCTTATTACCAAAAAATTTGAAAAACTTTTATATCTTAAATGTCCACAAGTCCTTTGGAAGTGAGGTTATAAACACTAATTTTAAAATAATATGTAATTTGATTATCTCATTTTCAAGTGGATGCACTATTTCTTTAACACCAGAGGTATATTTTTGCATCAAGTTCAACAACGTTTAACTTCTTTTATTCTACCAATAATTTGTTCTGAATTCAAATTTTGAAAATAAGGAAATCTGAATTTGTTTTAATCTTGAAATATATAATTTTTTTAAGTTTTATGTACATGAGCTAAGCTAATAATTACATCTTTTTTAAGTGAAATTAATAGTTGCCATTTTGAAAGGTTTTTTATTCCAATTAATTTGTTGGATGATGTTTTGACTTGGGTGGTACTATAATATTTAATGAATAATAGAGGCAGTATAATAGTATTTCTAGGACCAAAGTACTGCTCAATACAGCGCGCTTTCCAATAGAAATTTCTTCGAACAATTCATATATTACACAAGAATTGTGTGAGACCAAAAAAAGCAAAATAGAATCCAACTCACATTCATAAATATGAATTGAAGGTTTAAGGTTCTTCGAACCTTCCGTAAATTACTATGAATGGCGTCTTTAAAAAAAGAGTCAATGAACATTTTGCAGAAAGTTTATATATGAGACGCAAAGGTAAAACAGATCTTCTGAAGTATCCTTTTTAGAACAAAAGTGTAATGAAGTCATATATGAATGATTGCAGCATCTGTACATCCTTTGCGTACTATAAGTATAGTCATACGCATTGTACATAAGCAGCACATGTACCCGAAATTGTTCATTAACCACTAGTTCAGTGGCAAACAACTGAGCAAGGATACAAATTGAACAGGTGCAGTAATGAACACGAGCAGTATTATAACCGGCCAATGCCGACCAAAAAATATTTTACACTATCGAATTCAGCACAGTCCTTTTAGAAAAATTGGTGTGTAATGCAACTGTAGCACACTGAAACTTACATCTCGAAATGGGACGCAATATGGGAAAATTCCAATGAGAACAGCAATATTTCGTAGCGTTAAAGGCAAGTTTTGTATAGTTTATTTATAAGGGAACAACAATAAAACACGGTCTCATAAAGAAACATACTTGATTCGATCAAATTGTATGAAATAAGTATAATTACATTTCAATGAAAACTGTGCCTTTCATAAATGATAAAACCAAGTCTGGCCTATCCATACGAGTGTGGTGCATTCTTTTCGACATAATCCAATTAACTGCCATCTTACACTCAATGTAAGCATCAACAAGATCAAACTTAAGTGGAATAAGCCATTTACTGTGGGATATTTTTAGAAGAGATTGGAATCATCGCGACCGTGAAACCTGGAGTTCGCAGTCAGCTTCGTTTCCTGGATTGCTATAATATCTATTTTTTCAAACAAAAACAAAACAAATTCTCTTGCATCTTATGAATGGAATATGGGAGAGTTTTTCACATTCAGTGCTCTTACACGCGTTCTATTTTTACACTCACGGAATAAGATATAAAGTTTTACGCCAATAACGAACGCCGGCTTGACAAGCTTTTACTTGACTTACAAGCTACTACTTGCGAGGACGGACCCAAAACTAGCTGACCTAACAAAGAAGTCACAAAAAAGTTGGGTAAATTTTTATTTATTTTTCAACATAATCTCCTTCTAGCTCGATATACTTTTTTTTTATAGTAAGAACTGTCAAACTACTTAAAATGACCATCAACTGCACACTCCACCTATTCATTGATGCCAAATCTTTTGCAAGTGAGCTGCTTTTTCAAGTTTGGTAGTAGAATATAGTCCGAGGGAGCTAAATCTGGCGAATAAGGCAAGTGATGAAACAATTCCAATTTTAATTCATTAATTTTGGCCATCGCAATAATGAATGTGTGAACTGGAAACATCAACTTTTTCCATAATTTCATCACCTAAACTTGGTGTGACGAATTGAAGGAGAAACGAAGAAAATCGAAGCGTTTGGAATTATTTTCTACGAGCGGTATATAATAGATATGATATGTCTATTCCAGTCGCCACCAAAGAAGAAGAAGAAAAAACGCTGTAATAAATTAGCATAATATTCGTCGTTAAAGGTTTTTTCTTTTTGAAAATAATCAATAAAATTAATGCCATGCGCATCCCAAAAAAACATATGCGAGGACCTTGCCCGCAGGTGAAACCGTCTTCGCCTTATTTGGAAAGGATTTTCCTATTCCAGTCCACTGCTTTGACTGTTCCTTTGTCTCAGGTGTAAAGTGATGCATCCATTTCTCATCCATGGTTATAAATAGACACAAAAACTCGACTTTATTGCGGTGAAACATCGCCAAACACTGTACTGAAACACTTTCACGATGCTGTTTTTGATTTATTGGAAACAAGCCCGGCGCTCATCTTGCACGCAGCTTTCTCGTCTTAAAAACTTCGGCCAATATTTGATATACGAATATAGCACTTTTTAAATGCCTATAATTTCAGCTAGATCATGCACCTTAAGCCGACAATTATCTAATGCAATTTTGTAAATTTTCTTAACCGTGCCTGGCGTGAACAACTTAATTGGTCGACCACCACTGTGTTCATCTTGGTAGCTCGTATGGCCTCGTTTAAACTCTGCTATCCAATATTCTACAGTCGTAAACGAAGGAGCAGACTCTCCCAGAGTAGAACCTAACTCGGCTTTAAAATTGGTTGGACTGAGGCCTTTCTAATGGAAATATTGAATTATATAACGGTGACCAATTTATTTATTTAATGTTTGCAAATTCACTGAGATCGTTCACTTTTGATGGCTAAAACTAAAAATACTAAACAACGTGGCGCCTTGAAACTTAAAACGTATGTTTTATAAGGTTGCCACTTTTCGCTAAAATAACTTTTTTCGAACCACTGGCCCCACCTATATGCATACGTTAGGTCGGCTAGTTTTGGAACCGCCATTGTATTCGCCAGCTCATCGAGTGATCGTCGATTAAATAAAGATAAGTTATTAGAACTAGAAACCAAGATCACTATAGTCACGTGTTTTACCCAATTGTGCACTGTGCTTGTCATTATCCTATCTCACATCATAAAAATATTATTCTTGCTGATCTTATTCTGAAAGGCATTGCAGTTAAATTGCGTGACTGATGTCATCTCCAGACCTTTTAGTGCTACTATTTGTCTCAGGTGTTTTTATTGATCTACGTATTGGGTTGGTTGACCTTGTTCTGACGAACTAACTGGGGCATCCCGTAAAAGGGCGATGTGTTCATACAGAAGTCGCTGGTGTCGTGGCCAATTGCGACGATAACGACGACAGCGACGTCAACCATTTCAATATGGATTAATGAAATAAGAACTTCGGGTGCAGAGAACATCGTGGTCCTGGATTGGTTTCTTACCCGGTGTAGATAAATAAGAAACGGATCAAACTAGCCGACTGCTACCTCCTGATAATAAATTTTATGTATTTGATAAAATCACATGGCAGACGTTTTTATGTACCAGAGATTTTTTTGATAACAAGATCTATCGCATCAGTAATAAAACTGCATAATGGTCAGTTTGTTGTTAATAAAAAAAACTAATTTACCGTGCAATTGTGTACGAGTACATGTGATTCGTCAATATTTTTTACAAAATGGGACTGGAACGAGAGATTAAAAATCGAACTTTCTGTGTTCATGAGATAACAGCATCATAGAAATTTCCACTTGGAAACAGCATACTGGCGCCCTAGAACTATGGAACATATTTGGATAAATTTAGTACGAGAGTATAGGAAAAATTATTCGTTGGGGAATGGGATCGTTCTTATTTCGCCACGACTAGAAACGGTGAATTACAGAACGATTTCACTGCTGCCGATTTTACTATTTGAGATCTCAACTGATCCCACTACGTCCGATCTTAGGTCATGTGTTCCATGATAATGACATAGAACTTACATCTGGTGGCAGTTAAAGTGAGATCATGCCGAGGTGACCAACTTAAAACGAATGTGTCTTTAGTGAATAACATTACTATGATTCGACTATTATATCAGCGTAAGGCCGGGTTTAAGAACAAGCGAAAGGAAACAATCGGGACTCCCGAAAATGTTATAAGGACCATAGCTTGTAGATATGAACTCAGAACATCCGGACACTTTTTGAAAAGATGCTCTGACTGTGATGTGTGCTTGACGAATACAAGGCTAATATCAGCACCATCTAGAAGGTGCGAAATGGACACAATGGAGAAAAACTGAGATACCTACTATGAATGCAATTTTCTTTGCAACATCTATTTACCACTGCTGTGGAATAAAGGGAAATCCTCAAATTATTTGGTCATTCGAAATAAAAAAATCATTTAGAGTTTCCCTCACTGGAGGCGATTCAGAACCAGCTACTATATAAAAAAGATTCTTTTACAAAAAGCGGCGACTATGGAAAGGGAAAGAACTTTTCGACTAAACATTTCCATTATTTGGTGCATCGAGTGAAAGGATTTAAAAAAAATCATTTTATGGCAGAGACTTACAGTGACCAAAAGTATATAATAAAAAAACAAGTTGTGGTCGAAGCTATGACCGATGCTGAAAACGAGTGAATCGTAAAGATAAGAAAGACGTGATCGAGGTAAAATTTGCAAAATTGACTAAGCTTTGTATTTCTCAATGGGATGGAATGAGCAGTATAAACAACAGGTCGATATTCACATGAAAATGGAATGCGAAAAATAAGACAAGAAAAATGGGAAGTGGAACAGCAGGCAAGTATATAATGATAGCAGCAGGAGCTTGACAGGACCACAAGGAAAACCATGACAAATTATATTCAATCAGAGTGAACTCGCTGTTGGGGACAACAGTCAGAAGAACGAAAAAAGAAATTTTGCAAATTGCAAATATATATGAAACACGCAGTATAGATGCAGAAAATGCTGTTGGAGGTACTCTGCTGGAAATGATGGAATTGATAAATACGTAAGATCTGCAGCAAAGAGTAGTGAAGAAATCGGCAGCGAACAGAAAGGAAATCCAAAATTAGAGACGCTGGTATATGGATACAACACAAAAAATTCAAAAATTGAATAGTTCTCTGGAAGTAAGAGATTCATTAAATGAATAACGTCTGCCTGGAGAACACATATAGGTATAGACAAATAAACTCGATTTGCACTCTATACTCGTACATGAAGATAAGAGCTGACTATGTAGTTTTGCAGACGATATAGCACCCAAGAAAAAAAGTCGTTGTCTTCTTTAAAATTAGCTCTGAAGAATGAAATTTTCAACAAACACCGAAAATAAAAGTTGTGATAAAAACTAATGGAAGCTTTTTTTTACGATCGAATAATCTCCAACATATTTTTTAATATCCTTTTACAGAATTTTTTGGAATGCCAGCGATTTTTAGCATATTTTATCAAGCACCATTTTATTGGCATCAATTGTATCATATCCCGCATCTAATAATTTATAAATAACTTTAGTTAATATCATCATTTCCATCTTTGGAGGGGTAGCCAGGGCCGTTTGGAGACACTGTCAGATGGGAAATGTTGTAGGGAACTTTGCTTACTAACACATTTGTTAACTTGAAATATCATAATGTGATTTAATTATTCTCACAATAATCTAACAATTCTTAAGAATCGATTACAAAATACTTAACTACAGACTTCGCTCAGGAAGCAGAGATAATGGCTGTGGGTGTTTTGGCGGATGTGGATCTTTATGTGGTTGTTGGTGTTGCTGGTGGTGTGGTAAATGCACATACATGTCCGTATGTGTAGTTGCCAGCGATGATGGTGATGATGATGAAGACGACGATGATGATGGTGATAATGAAGATGATGAAGATGACGACAATGGCAAGTTTGTTGGCGTTGTTACAGCAGGTGCTGCCGCCGCCTCTGAAAATGATGATGATGAGGATGAAGCCAACGAGGCTGGGGCTGCAGCCGTCACTATTGTTGTCTGCATTGAAGTTGTCTTTGTATTGTTGTTGTAAGGATTGATTACAGGCGAATCCTTGGCCAGTTGCGTCTTTTCAATTGTGGCATTTCGTACATTAGCAGCTATAGTTTCGCTTGAAACTGCCATCGATTGTTTGGCTCCAGTATTGTGTTGAATACGTTGTTGTTGTTGTTGTTGCTGTGGTAGTGGTGGTGTTTGTTGTTGCTGTATATCCTGATGAAAACGATTCCTTCTTAAAGTTGCACCACGTTCTAAAGGTTGATGCTGTTGCTGCTGTTGTATTCTATTGTGTTGATTGTACGAAGGTCGTAAATGTTGCCCCAATTGTTGTCTATTGTAATAAGAATGATGCTGATGTTGCTGCTGATGATGCTGCTGTTGATGGGGATTATGTTGTTGCTTCCATGGTTTACGTCTTATGTTGTTATTCGTAGATGATGGCCATCGGCTGGAAAACAAAAGACATTTGATTTGGTTTACTCACATTGTCGAGAAAATTGATTCTTCAGAAAATTGCATTTAAGATGATGATGATTGCTTTCCCATTGTAATTGCTTAAGAAAGTGTGATTGATAGTTAAAACGATAGTATATCTGCTATACTGAGTACGTCCTTTGTGTGTTTGAAGGTAAGGAATTTTGTGTTGATTGTTATTCTCAAATCGAGTGTAAGGAAATTTGATTTGAAATATGTAATGAATACTTGCACAATTGACTATGAATAGAGATTTTTGTGAGCATTGAACAATTGGGTGAATCTATTACTATAAATTCAAAATGTTATAAAGAAACTAGATTAAATTGTAAATGAACATTTTAATACTTTTATCTATATACTGTAGTACAGCAAATATGAAGCATATTAAGAACTAACTGCAAAACATGGACAGGCGAAATGTGTGGTACACTTAAAAGAAATTCGTAGATGTTTCTAATTACTAACAATTACTTGTTATTAAACATTTTGTAGGAGAAATTGCAAATTATAATAATTTTTTTGTTTTAAAATTGTCGTGATTAAAACTATTTTAAAATAATATCAAAGACGTTAGAAATTTTTGTGGGTGTTAATCTATATTGTACTAGCCGACCCGGCAAACGTTGCTTTGCCTTCAAATTTTAGCAGGAGCAGAAATAATTGATTTTTAATTTGTGGTTTGTATAGGAGGTACCACTCCCCATTGTCCAATCCCGCCCATATTTGCAGCAGCACTTAAGATATGTACACCAAACCGATGTACCAAATTTTGTTCAAATACCGTAAACAGGAGCAGAAATATTGGATATTTAGTTTATGGTTTGTATGGGAGGTACCACGCCCCATTGTCCAATCCCGCCCATATTTGCAGTAGCACTTAAGATATGTACACCAAACCTACGCACCAAATTTTGTTCAAATACCGTAAGCAGGAGCAGAAATAATTGATTTTTAATTTCTTGTTTGTATGGGAGGTACCACACCCTTTTGTTCAATTGGACCGAATTGTAAATCTAAACCATCCCGGGCACCACCCAGACGCATATACAAAAATTTATGCAAAGCGGTCCAGCCGTTTAAGAGGAGTTCACTGACAACGCCCGTACAGTAGAATTATATATGTATATAAAGATAAAGACTAGCCGACCCGGCAAACGTTGCTTTGCCTTCAAATTTTAGCAGGAGCAGAAATAATTGATTTTTAATTTATGGTTTGTATGGGAGGTACCACGCCCCATTCTCCAATCCCGCCCATATTTGCAGTAGCACTTAAGATATGTACACCAAACCTACGCACCAAATTTTGTTCAAATACCGTAAGCAGGAGCAGAAATAATTTTTAATTTTTTGTTTGTATGGGAGGTACCACGCCCCTTTATCCAATTGGACCGAATTGTAAATCTAAACCATCCCGGGCACCACCCACCACCCCACCAAAAATTGCAAAACTGGATAGTTTTGTAATTGCTTCACTCAGCATTCCATGATAGCGTGTCAAAAATAGACATTAGCAAAGAGATAATACGCTGTATTTTATAGTTTTCTGTGATAAAGGCCAAAAGGAAACCAAGGCGTTTGAAAATGTGGTTAGTGTTTAAGGCTGTGATATTGCAACAGCCAATCACGCACAATTTTGCTTCGTCGATGTCGTTTTCGCAATTCTGATGTCAGAGATGCACCACGCTTTGAAAGGCCAATTGTCGAAAATGTTTGATAAAATAACGTAAATCCTCAACCCCGATCATCTTCGTCGGATTGTTCAGGAGCTAAATATTGCACAAAGATCCGTCGAACCTCTTAGATAAGGCTGGATGTAAAAAGAAGCTCGATATTTGGCTATCAGATGAGTTAACGCAAAAAAAGCCTCATGGATCGAGTTTCCATATGAGAATTGTTGCTGAATCGCCACAAAATCTACCAATTTCTTAAGCGGATGGTGACTAATTATGAAGAGAACGTCAAGCGAAAACGTACGAGGTCGAATAGCGGTGAGGCGGCGCAAAGTGTGGATAAGGCAGGATTTACGGTGAGGAAGGTTTTGCTAAGTGTTTGGTGGAATTAGCAAGGAATTGATCTCTTCCCTACTCGGAAAGTCTGAGAGAAGCAATCGTTCAGAAGAGACCACTTCTGGGCAATGGGGGAGTTATTGTATTCCATCAGGCCGACGTCAGACAATTCACATTGATTGTTACTCGCCAGAAGCTCCGGGAGTTTGATTGGGAAATTCTTATGCATTCAATTATACTTGCCTATGGCGAATGAATTTGCTGGTGAAAAATTCCCCTCAAGACAAGTTTTCTACAAGTTTTTTTTACAAACTTTTTTACTAATATGTGTAAGGTTTTTTATGAGAGAGGCATATGGGAATATGTTATTGAACAAAATGATGCATATTTAAATTAATCGGATCATTCTAACTATATTAAACAAACCCTTCAATGCCATCAAGGGAGTTCCGTTTACTAAACTTTATATTTAAAACGATGGTCTCTAAGAAATTTTTAATGCAGAAAAAAGATTTTCAAAGCCAATTTCAGATAAAGATCTTGTTCATTTCCCGTGCAATCAACGAAAAGTGAACACCAATGGTTTAAATCGGAAAAAAGTTCTCATGACAAAAGAAGAATATGCCCCAACCGGCACTCTTACAATTTTAAGTTTTTAGAACTTCTGAATTTTTGTGATTTAAATGTAAGTATACATAAGAGGTTGTTGATTATAGATTTAAACTTTTTATTTATCCGGAACTGGTCATCTAAATGACATCAACTAGATGAAAATGCCCAGCCATTTAATTGTAATTAACCAACAATTCAGTGATTTGATTTCAATTATGCCTCTGTTGACCTTGAAGCTAAATGCGAATATGGCAGCGGTTACAGGTTACCAATACACTCTTCTTTCGTATCAACAAATACACTAATTGAATGGTTTGCCCTCCTATACATTTACTCTCTCTGGGAATGTAAAATGTAAACGGAGTATACGTACGAGTAGATGATATTGCCATCCTAAAAGTATGCTCTAAAAAGTTGATGATTTCAGAGGTTTTGTCGAAAATTTCATTGTTTATTTGTTCTTTTTGCTAATTTCAGCGACATTATGTTGTCGAAAATTATCATTATTTTACCTTAAAAACCCCCGATAACGCCTCAGTTTTATACGCATTCAATAGGCCAAACATAATTTCTTTAATTTTCTTCAATTTCGTGATATCTTCTTTACACTTCATCTTTAATTGGGCAAAGACATGTAGAATTTAAACATTTCTGTACTTTAAACGTCTCTACTGCAAAGCATATGCAAGATAGTGGTTTGTAGTTGGATAGTTTTTTTATAAAACCACGCCAATAGTCAAATATTGCTGCACCTAAAAGTTGTTGGAATTATCAGATCCGTTTAAAAAGCCAACATCATTAAAGAAGTGCCCAATTGTTAATCAACGGCAGAGATTGATGGTCGCCCGACGCGCTCTACGTCTTCAACTCGTTTTTAGCCCTCTTTGAACTATTTATGGTACTTCTTTTTCGGAAAAGTGTGTTCACCAATACTCTTATAAATGTTTCAGCAGCAGAAATTCTATTTCGCAAGCAATATTTAATGCAACTTCTTTGCTCAACCAAATCACACATTGTAAAAATCTCCAAAACCATTTTTTTTTATTATTTTATACAATTTTTTCTTTCTGTCATATTAAAGTGGTCTCAGCTCCATAAAGGCATTGTTAAGCCATGCTGGCAATCATTTTACATCATGTTAAGTACAAAATGTTACAATTTTATATATAAATGTTCAAAATTTCGCATAATATTAGTTTGCATAAATCTCAAATAAACTGATAGATTAGAAGCATCTGATATATTTTAAGGTACCGATGTATTCAATACGTTGTTTTGTAATCTACAACCTAAAAGTGCAGCCTTATAGGATTCCGGTTTTTAGTTTGGAGATCGGACTGATTTTGACGATATCGGATATCGTGTGATACCCTATATTGTGCCGCGACTTATAAACATATCAATAATTGATATAATTAAAGAGCACAGATGGAGAGCACATTTTCACAAACATCAGAATATAACAAAATAGTCGAAAAGTGGCAAATTATATATCGTATAGTTTTAAGTGCTTCATTTTGAATTCGCCGCAAGGACTATAGACGTATTTCTGACATCATAATCTACTAGCAAATAATTCAAATAACTTTCTATAAGTGCACACATCAATCATTTTGACGTTATGTTCAAAATATACTTCATATATTCCAAAATGTTGGTGCAATTTTGTGTGTAACGAGGTTTACTGTCTGTATCCCAACATAAATTGTTTTGCAATGTATCACCTAGGTATATCATCTTACTAATTTCGTTGATGCCAAGACTATCAACAAAAATCCTAAATTCATTATTATGTGAATTCGGTCTAAACCGAATCGGTCACGTCTTGTCAGCGTTGTCTGCTATATTATTTAAACCAGCAAATTCAAAAAAAAAAAAATTAAAGATGTATCACGTTCTGCAACATTTGCAACATTTTCAGAATCTGCTCATATTTGTTTGAGTAAAACAGCCATATGTACATATGTCGTTTGCAAACATTTATGTTGAACCATTTAAACCAATAAACCATTTAAAAAAAAAACTGAAACATTTAGATCGTTCAGATATAATGAAAGCAGTGAAATTGCTAAACAACTTCCCTTCCTTTTAACCTTACCAACTTATACAAATTGTTTAATTCAATACCGCAAATAGTGATATCTAGTTAAGAAAATTATATTCGTTTTTTCAATTTATTATCGATCTTCAATTCTTAATCCGGTTCAATTTCTTTTTTCTATTTGCAATTATTTATTATTGCTATTATCAATTTCACAAGTTTTTGAATTATATTCTATATATTCAATACTAAATAATTGCCAATAGAAACACTTACTTTTGATAACGTCGATTCACCGTGAAACATTTTCATGAATTCAACCCTAGAAATTTAATTTGCAATACAAAATTTGAAACAAATCCAATATTGCAAAGTGCACTTGAGATGAACTGACAAAATAGGGGACTGTAAACAATTAAAAGACGGATCGCACTCAACCTACATACGTGTTAGTATAAATAACAGTTGCGCCAACTTAGCGATAAAAAGATTTTTGAGAATCTTTTTAAGCAGGTTCTTTTAAATGATCAATTCCCGGTTCTTTGTATACAGAAAATATATTTGAACTGTCTCACTGTAAGGCACCGTTATGGATTAGGAAAAGAGATAAAATAATTGCACGATATATCATGTACAGGGTGTTCGTCGGGAAGGTATACTACTTTGTTTGTTTACAATTTTTGATAAATTGATAAATTGATAAATGTTTTATTTAAGATCGGCAATTATGTATGGAATATAACATCAGCCTCTGTTAGCGAGTCCTTTTGAGCACATTTTCATTACATTCTCCCACATTTCACGCGGTATTTCATTAATTTCATCACGAATATTTTGTTTGAGTTGTTCAAGCGTTTCTGGTTTGTTTGCACAAAACTTGCTTTCCAGATATCCCCCCAACAAGAAGTCCGGAGCAGTTAAGTCAGGCGACCGTGAAGGCCAATCAACATCACCATTTCTTGAAATAACTTGCTGTGGAAAGAGGTCTCGCAGTAATGCCATTGTAATCCTGGCTGTATGAGATGTGGCGCCGTCTTGTTGATACCACATGTTAATAAAGCCCAAAGCATGCAGTTGTGGCGTAAAAAAGATTTCAATCATATCATGATGTTGCTCCCCATTGACAGTTACCGTTTTCAATTTCAAAGAAGTAAGGTCCAATGATTCCTCCTGACCAAATTGCATACCAGACTGTCGTTTTTAATGGATTTAAAGGTGACTGATGAATAATTTAAGGGGTTTCCATTGCCCAGAACCGACTATTCTGTTTATTCACATATCCATTCAAATGAAAATGTGCCTCGTCACTCATTATGACTTTTTCATGAAAATCGGGGTTGTCAAGGACGAGCTGTAACTTCCTATTGGCATATGTACGGCGGCGTAAATGGTCTTGTGGAAGAAGCTCTTTTGTCAATTGAATCTTAAATGGAAACAAATGCAAATCCTTGTGCAAAATTGTGGCCAAAGTTGTTATCTGAAGACCAAGCTCTTGAGCACGGCGTCGAATTGAAGTTGATGGATTGTTTTGAACACTTTCTTGAGCAGCAGTAACGTTTTCAGCCGATCTTGCAGTACGTTGTGGTCCATGCTTGGCCCTATCAACTGCAGACCCTCTTTCTCCGAAATCATTCACTACACGATAAATAGTGCGTCTTGTTGGCACGTTGTTTCTCCCAAAAATTTCACGTAACTTTCTCATCGTCACAGTAATCGATGATTGATTTTGATAAAATGTTTTAACAATTAAAACACGTTGATTTATCGAATTGTTTTCCGTAATAAATTTGCCACGTCTCTACTTCACGACCGCAAATATGTCAAATATGTCAAGACTAATGTTTGCCAAAATGGCGGCAAAACAAAGTAGTATACCTTCCCGATGGACACCCTGTATTTGTAATTTCCTATTAATATCACAACTTTTTTGCAAAACTGGTGACTTGGAACGACGTTTTTTTAAGATAATTTTAAGATAACCAATTCTGAAATCGTTACGTAATTTATTGTCAAAATCCGATTTTTTTTCAACACTTTAGATTTTTGCTTATTCGCACAGGTTTAAATAAATTAACAATGACTATAAGACCAAGACTATAAAAACTATTATGCACAAATGATTTTAGTGTTTTATCTTTGCTTAAAAACTTACTGTGAAACTTTTCTTCGTTTAGAAGAGGGTCCCTCATAATCCATACGATTCGAAACAAAATCCGATTGACCATTCAACGACGATGATAAGGAACTGGAAACTACAACAAATATTCAAATAATGGCAATAAAAGCTTTAGTTAGGAGGATAACAATAATAACAAAATCTTTCTATATATTTACCATGTTTTCTTTTAGTACCCCTCTGCATGCCATTCATTGGAGGGCTGGAGGAATTTGTCGCATTTTGAGTTCTTTTAAGAGTACAATTTCTACCTTTACAATTCTTAAGTTTGTCCAAAGTATCGTGCATGAAAGACTTCTCGGCGGCGGAAAGTGAAGAAGCACGA
>JAHXMU010026578.1:18085-66456 GCA_019455685.1 Philornis downsi
TCGACATTTTTAACTGAAGTTAACATCGATAACGTGAAGGAAATTGACACACTGGACTTTTTTTGTTTCATGAACCAATTCCCAACATTGCACACGATTGTTTGGGGATTAAACATGTTGTCGATCGATCAGTTTCGAAACACCTGAACTTCGAAAACTCAATCGCGTAAAGATCGCTGTCAAATGTCAAAAAGCTTCGGATTGGGTTCTTTCAACTGAGCAGAAACCGAAAAAAATCATATCAAAGCCAATCAAAAATCAGAATAATGTTATGTCGACTGTGTTCTTTGATGATGATGTCGCGGTGTTTAATACTTGAAATTCTTGTTAGAGGATCAAAAGGTGAATAAACAATTTTATCTGGGGATCATGAGAAAAATTCAAATTTTGTAGAAATAAAACTCATGAATTTTGCATTATGATAAAGCATCATCTAACAACGTTATGATGTATCATGATTATCATTGTGGCCAAATACTCAATAAATATCTCCAAAAAACCATCATATCTGCCTGATATTTTCCCGGTTAACATCTTTTTTCTTCCCAAAACTAAATTTGGAACCTTAATAAAATCATTGTCGTTTTGGCCTGTAGAAGACGTACAAGAGAATTCGCGGCGAAAACTGAAGTCTTATCCGAAAAATTTGTGGGAAAATGTTTTGAAGGATGTTTACCATAAGTGTATTATTTCAGAAAGAACCCAATGTGACGACGATACAATAAATTTGAATGAATAATATATGCTTTGAGTTTTATTGATTGACTCCCAGTACTTTATTGATGAATTGTATATTCGGTCGTTAACAAACAAAGTTAATAAAAAAAGGTCTAAATTCTTTAAGATCTACTCACACTCTTGAAGGTTGTATGCCTGGACCTCTTACCAAAAACGGCACTCGTACATCAAATTCAAAGGGGAAACTTTTACCCTTAATCAAACCGAATTGTCCCAAGTGATAACCATGATCGGAAGTGTAAATGATATAGGTATTATCCAATTCCCCCAATGTTTTCAATTCATTGTAAACCCTTTCCACCGCTATATCCACACTTTGCAGTGTTTGCAGACGTTTGGTCATTAGCAAATTGGTAAAACGCTTATGCACCGGTTCCATGGGTTGAGTTACGCGTAAAATCCATTGTTTATCGGGATTGGGTGCCAGATCGTACGATGGCGTACTTGGGGAACGGAGAAAGATTTTACAAATTATAGGGTATAATGATTTCTATTGCTCTAAACTTACTGGTGGGTGGTTACATTAAAAAATAAATGACTGTATTGTGGTGCGGAGTCTTCAGGTCCATGGGGTGCCGGAAAACTCATTGTTAGCATCACAGGTTTTCTTTGGTTTTGTTGTTTTGATGAGTGCAAAAATGCTATAGAATCGTTGGCTATTAAATCGGGATAATAATCCTAAAGATGGAAATATAAATAAATTTCAGGATTAAATTTTATGTTAAGATAAGCCTTTCTCCAATATGCTAAAGTGTGTTCCAGTCATTTGTATCAACTCATAAAATTGTTTAAACCAAATCTTTTTTGTCAACCCTCTTACTTACCTTGGTGTAATCAAATCCATGCTTTATCTTCTGACCGTTCATATTTATGCTATAATTATAGTATTTTGAATTCATTATCAGACCACCCCATTCTCTCCATCCAGGTGGGATATAGGAACCATTGTACTTATTCAAATATTTGCCAAAATAGCCCGTTCTATAGCCGGCATTCGACAAATATGTGGCAAAGGAGCGCGTCTCATGCGTCGCTTGCCACTGGGGACTGGAACAGTTGTCATTGTTGGTGAAGACCTGATGATTATGCACATACATGCCCGTCAGCAATGACGAACGCGCCGGACAGCACATAGGCGTTGTGGTGTAGGCATGACGGAATTCGGCACCGCCATCACGTAAGATGCGCAGTGTACGCGGCATAAAATTCAGCGAACCCAATTCCACGTCCTGATCATCGGTGAGTATAAGTATAATATTTGGCTTGCGGCTGCTGTAGGCATTTGAGTCGCGTGAAAATCTCTTGTACGACTGTGAGTTGGAGGCGGCGGGGCCAGAGTTGCGCTGACGCTGTTGGCGATGATGATTCGAGTGATGAGCTTGTGATTGATGCTGTAGGTGTTGTTGATGCGACTGCTGCTGCTGCTGCTGCTGCTGCTGTTGATGCTGATGATGATGATGATGAGATTGTGATTGATGTTGCTGATGGGCTGTCTTGTGGTGCCTATGATGCTGCTCTGTGGGTTGTCCTCTTACACTGTCGCCATCCTGTTCGTCCCTTGGCTCTGCATGGTATGTGGTTATATTTTCTTTGGCTGCAACTGCTGTTGCCAGCAATAAGTTGAGCATAAACAGCAGACATATGGTTAAAATTAGTGCTAATTTATTAAAATTTTGTAGCTGCATCTTGTTCATTTTTTCTACGTTATTTTTGTTTTTCCTAATAATTATCACAGTTTTTTTTTTCAGTGGTCGTTGGTTGGGTACATTTCCGTACAACGAAAACGTAACCGATTTTTAGACGCACATTTAGGTCATTTTATCATGTTTGTTTGAATGTTGGAGGTCATTTATTGTCAGTGGATTAGGAGACAGTCAACTGAAAGTAAATAAGATTGATGAAGAATTAGTATCATTTGTAGAATTAGTAATGTCATAAAAACATAAAAAGATGAAGAAACATACTTATATAAATAAATATAAAAAAGTTAGATGGAGTTCATGACGTTCATTGCGATTAGTTTTTTGTATTTTGCTGTAAGGTTTTTATTTCGATTTCATTTTCGCCAGCCGAATGCTATCAAAGATGTCAAAAATTACATTGTTATAATGAAGGCGGTCCCAAAACTAGCCGACCTGACGTACAGATGGTGCCAGTAGTTTAAAAAAAAAATATTTTGATGAAAAGTGCAAACCTTATAAAACATATATTTAAGGTTTCAAGGTCTCACGTTATTACTATTTTTATTTGAGCCATCAAAAGTAAACGACCTCAGTGAATTTGTAAACATGGAACAAATTGGTTACCGTTATGTAATTCAATATTTCTATTCGAAAGGTTTCAGTTCAACCTATCCATATATTAAAGCCGAGCTTGATTGTACCCTGGGAGAGCCTGTTTCTTCGTTTACGACTGTGAAATATTGGGTGGCAGAGTTTAAACGAGGCCGTACAAGTTGCAAAAACGAACAACGTAGTGGTCGACCAATCCACAAAATGGTATTGGATGATTGTCGGATGAAAGTGCATGAACTAGATGAAATGATAGGTATTTCAAAAAGTACTATACATCGCATACCTCACACCTGAGACAAAAGAACAATCAAAGAAGTGGACTGGAATGAGAGAATCGTGTCCAAAGAACGCAAAGACAGTTCCATCTGCGGACAAGGTCATATCATTTGTTTTTTGGGATGCGCATGGGATTATTTTTTATTGATTCAGAAAGGAAAACCCATCAACGGCTAATATTATGATAATTTGTAGCAGCGTTTAGGTGATGAAATTATGGAAAAAAGACCGCATTTCGCGAAAAAGAAAGTGTTGCTTCATCAAGACAATGCTCCAGTTCACACATCCACTATTGTGCTGGCCAAAATTAATTAATTAAAGTTCGAATTGTTTCATCACGCTCCTAATTCACCAGATTTAGCTCTTCAGGACTATTTTCTATTTCCAAACCTGAAAAAATGGCTTGCTGGGAAAAGACTTGCCAACCATGAAGAGATGGAGTCTGCGGTTGATGGCTATTTGCAGAAGTTTTACTGTTTAAACAGGGCACAGAAGCTATTGAATATCGCCGGAAAAGGCGTATCGGCCTAAAGTGATATTATGTTGAAAAATAAAGAAAATTTTTCCCATCTTTTTTCGGTCTTCTTTGTTAGGTCGGCTAATTTTGGGACTGCCGTCGTAACGAGTTATCTATTTAGTGGTTTCAAGACCGCCGGTCTGGCGATAGCCTTGCTGTTAATTACCTGCCATCTGAAATGTTATTTATTTAGTAAAAGGTTTGCCACTCACGAATCTTAACAATCGAAGAATGCCTAAAAATAGTCAAAACTTATCACAAAAGCGGTGATGCAAACGTGAGCTTTTAATCGAACAAAATTTTCTTCAGTGGTGAAATTCATTTCTCACTCGGTTACGTTACGTCAACAAGCAAAATTGTCGCATATGAATTTCAATACCCAGAGGTGATTGTGGAAAAGCCATTGCATCCAAAAAACGTCACTGTTTGCTAACTCGAAAGAATCCACTGCTGTAACCAATCCAGAGGCGGTCATTTAAATGGCATTTTATTTCGCACATCATAGCAAGATCCAAGCATTATAATAAAACGAAAGCAGTTATAGCAATACAGACGGTTTTAATAAACTTCAGATTAACATTGATCTTTTTGGGGAATGATGCAGAGTTAATGTAATAGAGCTAAACTCGAAAAGGTACAAACATCTAGCTTTTTTTTATGCGATAAAGCAAAATTTTTGTATTGGCTTAACTCTATTGGATTCGGTATCCACGTTCCTCGATCTTGGTGTGCTTATGAATAGGAAAATGGATTTCATTGTTTTAGCTACCATCACGAGGTACGAAAGCGGTAATCTTTTTGCAGTTCTTAATAAGTTTTACTCTCACCCACTTACGGACAGCAGAGTTAGGCTATTTGGCTTCAACACCATGCAAGAAGGATGGATTGTTAATAACTCAAAATCGACGATAGGATTTGTTGAAAGACAGAGCATCGCTATTTTAAAGAATTATTACATACATATATATCTCTCGGTAGTCATGCCTTTGTGGCTTACGCTGGAAAAATTATAGTGGTTTTTCGTTTGTATGAGGGCAGATTGAAGCTCATCAGACTTCCAACATTTGAGAGTAGAACAACTAGGCTTGATGTTGGTCTTTTGGGTGCAAACTTCTGAATAGATATTACGATTCGTTATTAGAATTTGGTGTTGAAGACATATTCCAATGTTCCATTCAGATACAGAAGTTACTTTGATCCATCTTATACAGATTTTTATAGAAAAATTTAGGCAAATTCGTACTCTTTCGGAAAAATTTGTTGTGCTCTGTAATTTGGCGAATTACAATTGTGATGTCGAAATGATAAAGTGTTGTACAACCAGCATAGGCATAGCAAGGAGGACTAAACCTCCCCCAGAACTTTTTTTGTACCCCCAGGGTTTTCAGATTAGGTGCATTGAATGAATTTAGTCCCCTTCCAGAATGAATGAACAAAATAATTTATTGCTACGACAATGAGAATCAGCTGTTTGAATTGGATTTTTTTTGTTGCTACTTCATTTTCGCGCCATTTCTTTATTATTTTATCGTTTAAATATTATTCTATTGTTTATCAGCTACTGATTTTCTAGCCGATTTCTCCTTTTTTTCTTGACATCCCTATCTTATTACTTATTGGGCCAATGTCCGGACTTTTGGTGTGAGCTCTCTCTTACTATATGGAGTCGGTTTCCTCTCGGCGGTAACAGGCGATAAATGAGTTGCGTTGTTTTGTTCTATAGCCCGGTAGCGGCGGATAAAAAAATTTGCGTTGGAACGTTGGATTGAAAAAAAATGGTTTGATGTGAGCAGGTAAACATTGGAACTTTATGGTGAGACCTTTCAATTCGTCCAACAATTACTATTGGGAACACAAAAAAGATGCCGTCTATTTTCAAAAGATGGCCTCACGAGTAAGCTTTAGTTGAAATTGTTATATGTAAAGCATCATGTAGTAAGGTCGGAAATCAGGAAATAGTAGCAATTTTGCATAAGTATTTTCTTCTTCTTCTTATGTTGCGACTGGAATAGACATACTTATCTATTATACGCCACCCGTAGAAAATAATTCCAAGCGCTTCGATCTCCTGCGCTTCTCCTGCAATTCGTCACACCAAATTTCGATAGTATTTCAAAAGCCTGGTTCTTCCAACGGAGTTTTGATCGTCCTCTTTAGCGCCGTCCATCGAGTTCGTTGTTGAAAACTTTCCGCGATGAATCATTTGGGTCTATCCGCACAACATGACCCAGCCAACGCAATCCCTGTATATTAATGCGTTTGACCACGTCGATGACGACATATAGCTGATATAGCTCATACAGCTCATTGTTCATGCGACGCCGATACTCTGCGTTAACAATGATGAGTCCATATATTTTCCGCAGTATTTTCCTCTCAAAAACTGCCGGTACTGCTTTATCCGAATCCCAGAATCCCAGGATTCTGCGCCATATAACAAGACAGGTAAAACCAACGTCTAGTACAGTCGAATTTTTGTTTGTCGAGAGAGAGTTTTATCATTGAGTCGCTTGCTTAGCCCATAGTAACATCTGTTAGCAAGCAATACTCTCCTCTTTATCTTCATACTGAGATCATTCGTTTTGTTTACAGCAGAACCGAGGTATTCAGTGCCACATACATTTTTTGTGCGAAAAAATCGAGTTTATGCGGGAACTTTACATCTTTAGTATGAAGCAGCCTGCTGCTGAGGATCTTCGATTGCTTCAAAAGTTCAAGAATGGTGGTTTTGACGTCGAAGACAACAAACGTAGCAGAAGACCGAAAATTTTGTTATGTGTTTGGTGTGTTTGATGAAGTCATTTGCCATGAACCGTCCTTTACAGTCAAACTCTTAATTCGAAATGATACTGCTAACAATTGATCTGTCTGAAAGAAATAATCGACCAGAATCAGCCAGTTTTGATCAGTAGGAAAAATTGTGTTCAAGCAGTGTCAAGCCACACATATCAGAAGTTCCGACAGCTCAATTCACCTTACAGTCCGGACTTAGCACCAATCAATTATCACTTGTTCCTGACTATGGCGACTAAGTTTGCTGGTGAAAAAATCGCTACTAGAAAAGCTTATGAAAGCCGACTGCCCTGGTTTTTTGGACGAAGGTTTCTATGAGAAAGGCATAATGTAATTACCTTCAAAATGATTATTAAGATAAAAGAAAGTCATATAAAAAATATGGATTTCTTTTCACTTCACCCTATATTAGCGGTATTACTGTAAGGGAGTTTATACTCTGTATATGTGCATTTTCCTCTCCAAAAGACGTTTCCGTGCCGTCCCCTTTGTATGTTCGGAGCTGATGGCGTTGAAATCTTTGTTTAACGGGTTTCATAGCCATTGCTATAAATTCTATAGAAGAACAAAAACTTGGTATCGCCAACAGCTCCTGTTTCGATTTTCCTTTTATCTCCTCAATCGTGGCAAAACGCTTTCTGTAGAAGAACAAAAACTTAAGCTACATTTTCTTCGGGCAAACAAGACTTAACAAATAATATCCTTTACAACACAAGAAGTCAACCCAAGGGAGTCTTAAGTAGGTGAAGTGAAAAAATGTTTCGCTACGATTGGAGAGAGTATAAAATCCAGATAGCGATAATCCCAAGCACTCACCGGACCTTACACCGTAATTGTTTTACATGTGCATTGTGGTTTTTGCAATTGTCATCGATTGTTTTCTCATAAGATTATATTTATATCGAAATTTACTTGCTTTGTCAGCTCAGCCACATTTGCTTCCTTCCCCAGTGTCTGCTACAACTGAATATTCCCATGATATGTACGAATATCGTGTCCTCACCTTCATTACGTATGTCTTGATATGTATGCGACGGATTTCCGTTTTGTGTTGTCTTGTTACGTGCACATGTTATGTGAATTGCAAACATCCTTTTTTACATTGTATAGATATTGATATTTTATGGGATGAAAACAATTAAAGCAGCAACAACATTTATCCAAGATATTAATTTTGCATTGAAAAGGAAAAAAAGGGGAGGAGAGAATAGGTCAAAGTAACATTTTATGAATGACTGAATATCATTTCTTATGCTATAACGTAGTGACACGAATCTTTTATTTATTTTTTAACAAGGTCAAATGTTTTATCAGCGTTGTCCTTATGCTTGAAGAATTTTTTGGAAATTAGGATGCATAAATTTGCCTTCATCATAATCCACTTGGTGGGTTTTTGTGTTTATTTCTTTTTTTTCGATTTGTTTTCCTATTTTAATTGGATTTGCAACACAACACAATTTCTTAATTACGAGGCTCGAAAGTATGAATATAAATTAATTGCAATTAAATGTAAACTGAATGAACTGTCAATGAAAGGAAAGAAAGTATAAAGTTAAGAGATGACTGACATTGAAATGTTTTAACGTAATAAAGAGGAAAACAATTGAAACCGTGAATTGTGCAGTTCTTGTACACTGCAAGTCGGCATGCTAATATACCCATTTTTCAGTTCCAGTAAGGTTAAATAAAATACACATAAAGCTATGATTTCAATGAAATTTTTATTTCATTATAATGCTTGGATCTTGCCATTATGTACGAAATACAACGTCATTTAAATGACCGTCTCTGGATTGATTGCAGCAGTGGTTCACTTTGAGATGGTTTTCGAACACTTTTTCGCACATTTCGTATCTCGGGGATAACTTGACGAATGTTCGTTTTCAAATGCTCCAACGCGTAGCCCCACAAAGAAGTCTAACGACGTCAAATCGACAGAATTGGTTGTGTTGAAAAACGTTTGAACCACACTTTTGTATTAAGTTTTAGTTATTTTTACGCGTTCTTCAGATTGTACTTCTTATGATAGGTATTTAACAGCTGACAACCTTGCCAGACCGGCGGTTTTGAAACCAGTAAATAAATAAACCAGTAAAAGCTATCAAATGAAAATTAAATAAACTAAGAGTCATCTAGCAAATGTACACTATGTACAGTTTTTTAGTGATTTACACGTAAAACGATCAAAACGGCAATCAACAACTCACGAAGCCGTATAGTATTTGTCAAAAAACTCAAACTTCTGAATAACCTGTTTCCGCTTCCATTAACCGATTCTTGATTAATTACAGCCATGTGCTAATGAGGTTTTTTGTTGCACAAACTAAACTTTAAATGGCATGAAAACAATCGGATATCGGTTCTAACTTTGTCGATACAATAAACTTAATGATCCAATACCAATATTTTCTTCAAAAGATGATAACCCAAGATGTACATATTTAGCATTGCCATCAAACTGATATGTCCATGCTTCCTTAATATCATATCTCCGATAGTTAGATAATAGTTTCACAAATATAGGTCTACATAATAGCGAACCCGTTTTAACAAAAATTTTTTTAGTCAATCGATACACATTCTGACAAAAAAAAAAAAAAAAATTACCGGAAATTAATCGTTTAAAAAGTTCGCTAAAAGTGATTGTCAAAATTCCTTTTACTCGTATCGCTAAGTTGACACAACTGTCCTCTATACTCTATACTATACGAGGTGTGATCAAAAAATAACCATTATTTTAAATTTTTTCCAAAAAGTATTTATTTATTCATCAATTTCTATTTTATTTCCTTTAAAGTAGTCCCTCTCAGATATAATACACTTGTGCCAGCGTTTCTTCTAATCCTCGAAACACTTCTAAAACGCGCTTTTCAGCATCGCCAACAGCTCCTGTTTCGATTTTCCTTGTATCTCCTCAATCGTGGCAAAACGCTTTCCTTTCACCGGTGTTCTTCATTTTTGGGAAGGGCAAAAAGTCAGCGGGGGCCAAGTCCGGTGAATGCGCTGATTGAGGCATGATTGCGGTTTTGTTTTTGGCAAAAAACTCACGCACAAGCATCGATGTGTGAGCTGGTGCGTTATCATGGTGCAAAATCCATGATTGGGTTTTCCACAATTCTGTGCGTTTCTGACGAATTGCTTCGCGCAAACGGCGCATAACTTCAAAGTAGTATTCTTTATTGACCGTATGACCTTGTGGCGAGAATTCATGATGCTCCACGCCATTGCAATCGAAGAAAACAGTGAAATGTGAAGGTTTTTCACATTTGACCGAACTTGACATGCTTTTTTCGGTCTTGGCTCTTCTGGACGCTTCCATTGGGGTGATTGGGCTTTGGTTTCAGTGTCATAGCCATACACCCACGATTCGTCATCAGTTATGATCTTTTTGAGGAAATCTGGATCGTCGTTGACGACGTTGAACAGCTCCTGAGCGATGTCCATGCGACGTTGTTTTTGCTCAAAATTTACCAATTTTGGAGCACTCTTCGCTGCCGCACGTTTCATGCCTAAAATATCCGTAAAAATTGCTTGCATGAGCCGAACGATAGCCCAACATCTTCAGCGACCTCTCTAAAAGTGATTCGACGATTATCCAAAATCAGTTTCTTCACTGCTTCAATGTTTTCATCGGTTGTTGACGTGCTCGAGCGACCAGGACGAGACATCTTCTCGGCCTTCCTTAAACCGGTTATACCACAATTGAACTTGTGTTCTGCTCATAGTAGATTCGCCAAACGCCACAGTCAACATTTCAAATGTCCTTGAACATTTAATTTCATTTTTTACACAAAACTTAATACAGTTTCTTTGATCGATCATTTTTTCGAATAGTAAAAAATCGAAGAGAACACCAAAACACAACTAATATTTTCATCTGTCAAAAACAAACTGACAATCCAAAATGGCTGATATTGTCAACATATATACCAGACATATGTACCAACATAACAGAGAAAAAAATGCGAATATCGAACATACGTAACTCACGAAATTTGGAAAAAAACGTTTTTTTATCACACCTCGTACGCTGCCATTTGGTTTGTTTACCCTACGCGATTTTGTCAGTTCATCGCAAGTATGTTTTACAATTTTTACAAATCGTTGAGCCGAATTGCTTAAAAAGTTACAGAAGCCTTACGTTGCATCAACTTTATCAAAAAACACGTGAATATAAGTGGTACAGTGCATTCAAATGTGTTAACTGAAAATCATCATTTAAGTGTGAGAGAAATAGTCGCAGAACTTTCTGTAGCTTAAAAATCAATTCGCACCATTTTATACGATTGTTTGGATGTGAAATTCGACTAGTTCATAGATTTGGCAGTACTCATAATTATGCAATGTAAAATGGACAATTTTGGAGAATCGTATGTAGGGAAAAACTTGGAGTTTAATCCTAATTGTCAACTAGTCCCAAATGTGCTCAAATTGCTTGAAGTACTTAATGAATAATTATTATCGCATAAAATCGAAAACTTCTGTTTTATGTTGTTCATTTACAGGTTTCTTCAATGAACCGCATAGTCAATTCAGATGAACATAGTGCTTGTTCGATGATTTTTTTAAGTTTTTGCCCTGAAATTCGATCATTATGATAGTCTTATTAGATGGTGCGTTATTGTGCTGCAAAATTCATGTCTGATCTAATTTTGCTAAGCAATCCTATGCTTTACGAATTCTCTAAAACGGTTCCAAAAATCCCCTTTTCAGACAGAAAATCCCTTTTTTGCTTTAGTAAGTAGAAGCGAGAAAAAAATATTCCAATTTATATAAAAAAAGCATTTTAGAAACAAAGAGAACGAACGGATTTATTTGGTGCGTTGTAAAAATACATAAATATTTAAATACAAAACAACTCTAATTGCCTGCATCGCTTGAATGTTGAAGACCATAAAATGATTCAAAATGTTCTTCAGCTACTACACATTTCTGGATTTTTTAAAAACAAGTTTGTACCAAACTCCTAATGACAAATTTGTAAAAAAAATCATTAAGTCACCAGTCATTAGTTACGCAATTT
The DNA here is from genome assembly GCA_019455685.1 of Philornis downsi. Lineage (NCBI taxonomy): Eukaryota > Metazoa > Arthropoda > Insecta > Diptera > Muscidae > Philornis > Philornis downsi. The sequence goes on from JAHXMU010026578.1 coordinate 29,727, forward strand.
GAGCATCTTTGGAACGAGTGGACAATTACGATTAAATTAAGTTCTTCTCTATACGCTGTCCTCGAAAATTCCGATAAAATGCTTCGCATGTTCTTTATTTATGGATAACTTGGCAAAAAATCAAATTCAGCTACAAATTTACATTTAATCAATTGAAAAATAAAGCTATTTGTTTAAAGATATCACATATTTGGAACAACCTATGGTCACCATGGTAACATCTAGGAAGACAGTTTGCTCTTTAAAGTGCTTTAAATTTCAATATTTTTCAGAATAATACAAAGATGTTCCACAATCCTGAACTACTTTTTCCGCAATCGACGAAAGGAAAGTTTTACTTTTTAACACAATTGTGTAAAAACTACGATATTTTTCACAACTTTTGAATTAAGATTTCTGATACTTTTTTAACATACAAAAAAGTTCTTGTAGTGGTTCTTTTATCTTTTTACGAGGAATTTTTTTTTTTTGCCGTTCGAAAGTATTTTTTCTTAGATAATTCGGATTTCTATTTGCTTCATAGATGGCATAAAACTATAAATAACACTAGCCAATAAAGTTTTCAACTGGAGCAACCAATTATCTTTCCTAGAGTAATTTGGCGGGCTGAATTCGAATCTGTAATTGGGTTTTCTCTATCACGTCAGGTTTTCGAGATACAAAAAACATGTTTTTATTCATTTTTTGCATAAAAAATCATTAGTTTATTTAAAAATCAATGAATTTTCAAAAGTGAATATCATTATATGAACGTCGTTTGTATTTTGTTGGTTAGGTTTCACGTATTAGAGTCAAGCAATAGTCTCCCAGCATTCCTTTGTCCCAAAATCCTTGATAATTTCTTTCAATTTTCATTAAATAGTGGTGAGCACGCTCTCCTTGTTCATCGCTCACCGCAGCTAGGTTTTAGGGGAAAAAATGTAAATGCAAATGAAGAAAATGCATTTTTAGTGACATTCGTGCACCTAATTTGTGATTATTTTGCAATAATTCAGCAACAATTTGTCTGTAGTTTTCACTCTTATTGTTGCCAAGAAAACTGCTCACGATGACATTGAAAGATTTCCAGGCTGCATATTCTTTCTCCAATAAACATTGTGACAAATTGTCATCATTCAATAGCTTCCTGATCTGAGGGCCAACAAATATGCCTTCTTTGATTTTAGTATATGAAATTTTAGGAAAAACCGCTAACAAATATTTCAATGCTGCCCCATTTTTGTCCAGAGTATTTACAAAGTTCTTAAAAAGGTTCAATTTAATGTGCAGCGGCGGAAGAAGAACGTCATTTGGATCAATTAATGGTTTATTTGAAATGTTTTGTTTTCCTGGTGAATACTCAGTTCTTTTTGGCCACTCTGTTCTGACGTAGTGATGACATGTAGCGCGACTATTCCATAGACAAAGGAAACAACAATATTTTGTGAAACCTCCTTGCATAGCAGCCAACAAACAAATGACCTGAAACAGATTAATTTACAGTAATTTTTGATGGTCTATACTACCAATACAAAGAAATTTAGATCACACACCTTAAGGTCACCACAGATCTTTTATTTATTATCGTTGTATTTGAGTAATGTCAAAATTTCAGTCATTAATTCGTAATTTTTCTTTATATTAACGACATGAGCAATTGGTATGGATGGTTTTTCATTCCCATTATGCAAAAGAAGAGCCTTTAAATTGTACTTAGAGCAATCAATAAATAATCTCCATTCAGTTTTGTCTGTGGCTAGTTCATTTTTTGAAATAAACCATCAACATCAGTACAGTTTAGAATAGAGTGTTTCTTTTCAAAATATGCAGCCTCTATCTCTACCTCCATCTCTATCTCTATCTCTATCACTATCTCTATCTCTGTTTCTATTTCTATCTCTATTTTTATCTCTATCTCTGTCTCCATTTCCATCTTTATCTCTATGGATTTTTACCTCTGCCCCAATTGCAAGATGTTTCCACTGCTGCATGCGTGAATCTAGTAATTCTGCGTCTTACTTCTTTAGATGTAAATTCCGAATTAGATCATTTAGCTCAGCTTGAGTCTCTAAATGGCGGTCATCATCAGCCTGACACAAACTAATGCTGCTGGTGAAAAATGTTTCGGACTCACTGCTCGTAGCACTGGGAAGGACTGGTAATGAATCATTTGGTGGACGTTGAACTGATTTAGAAACCGATGGGACATTCGCGTAAATAATATTTTTTCGATTTTTCATATGGAATCCAACAACTTTTGTTAAACAGAAATAACAATCGGTTTGGTGGTTACTTGACTTTCTCCAAACTACTGGAATTGAAAAATCGAAATAGATCTTCTTGCTATTTAACCACTTGTATAAAACAGTTCTGCAACTATTGCAAAATATTATCGGTATCCAAGGTTTGTTCAAGTTTCTGACAGCAAAACCAAAATAATATAAATATGCATATTTCAATGATTACGATACCGCATATTCTTTTTTTCCAACCAAATATTCACCACACACAAAGCAAAAATAGCTTGAATCAGTTACACACGATCTCCCTGGTATGTTTAAATGCTACTATTATGAAGATTTAGAATGAATGTGGGCTTCTGCCAAATTAATAATTGTGAAATTGTAGTGTCAATATTAAATTCTTTACAGTATTGCCAGTATGTGATAAAAAATGAACAAGACGTAATAGCCCAATTTTTATGCCAGCGAATTCAGCGCAACCAGATTTGTTTCCCAAACTTGTAGACTTGTAGATCAAAGGACTATTTTCGAAGCTACAAGAAGTAACCGGGTAAATATTATATCTTTGTAACAAACTTAGTATCTTTATAGCAAATTTTTTCAATAACTACCCGATGACGTTGTTGCAATCGAAGCAGAAACGACAGAGAACTATCTGCCAAGCTATAAGAGATAAGACACATACATAACTTTTTGCAGATTTTTTTCAGGAGCTAACAGAAACGTTGTTTTAGAAACACAATAAAAATCTGTTAAACCCGGGCTACCGTACTTTGGACAGCCATTGTGCTGAGACTCCTAACTTCCCCACACTTTAAAAACGTGTGTGCGAAAATTCAAACCGTTAAAGAGTGGCGTAATACATTTCCGTTTTTTTTTGTTTGGCGATGATTATGAGGAAAGCTGTATTAAACAGAACTGGTACCTTGTTTGATAAAAAACAATGTGGTACTTGGGCATGCTGGTGATGTAGACATCATTGCAAAATGTTACTGCAGTTTTCTCAAGCATTGAGAAGGAGTCAAGAAATGTGGGATGGGAGCATTAAACTAAAGTATTTGTTTGCACAAACAATGGGTCTACTGGTTTGGCATCTTGGCTGTGTCATCAATAAAACTAGGTTGCAAGCAGATGGTAGGCTCAGCAAGCGACTTAATAATAAAACTGTCATTCAACAGCACCAGACAATACTTCAACCTGTCTTGTTTCACAGCATAGGATCTGGGTTTGCGACACAAGTGTATGAATTACTTCTGAGAGTCTTGGAAAAATACGTGATGAATAATAATAATGATAATGACATCGACATAGTCAAGTACATTTAAACGCAGTGATTGCGTTGGCAGGTTCACATTGTAAAGATGGGTCAAAGCGGTAACGAATTCGATGGGCAGAAGAGACCAAAGTTTGTTAGAAGGATTAGGTTTTTAAAATACTATCAAAATTTGGAGCAGGAGATTGAGGGGTTTGGAATCCTTTTTTATGTAGGGCGAATAGTAGACAAAGATTTCTGTTCTAGTCGCCATCTAAACATTTCTAAAAAAAATGAAAAAAAATATGAACACTAACTTACAAGGAGTGGCCCAGTGTGCGTTACCTCGTTTATGCAACATTGCTGGTTGTTGCAATTGTCAGATACAACGATTCATGCCCGTGCAGTACAGGGCTTACAAATGTACATTCCAGCAGTGCCATAAATGCGCAAATAGACACCTGCACCTGCATAGCAAACATGTTGTATACTCCTCCTTCAGTATGATCATCATCACATTTGTATTTTTCACAGCTTCTTTCCTCATAGTTTTCAAGAAAATTTCCATGTTGATAAACAATATTTGCCAAAGCTATAAACAGCTATGTGCTAAATGAATTGTTTGCCTTCTATGATGGCTAATGAAAATAATGGTAAGCAAATAAATTACAATTCGCCAAAGCCTAAAGGTCTCATACCACCTGTTGCTAAGATGCAACTGAATTCGCGTCTGGCAGGTATTCGTAGATGTTTCCCAACTTTGTTGGTTGTAAAAATAATTGAACAAATTTAGAATTCTAACTAATGCAACCGCTGACGAAACGAATGCCCTTTTTTGTGCAACCACCACACTCTGCCATTTGACGCCACATCCTTTCAACGGTTGCCTCTGCCATATGCACGTGACTGTGACTATTATTTGCTGTGATATGTCAATTTGATTTTGGAATTTGCAATTTGTATGCACATGACCCATCCAGTCCATACTGGCTATGACCTCAGCAACAACTTGAACACATGACCTATGGAATAGTTAAACTTTAGTTCTCCCTCTGTCTCCTTTTTTCTCCTTTGCCACTTGTCAAAATAGCATTTGGAGCTTCAACTATGAACTTTTGAGTATGTGAATACTGGAAATTGCATAACTGTTGCCACAGGATCCCAAAGGTTTACTTATGGCAGTTATGGAATGGAATAGTTATGCATGTGGCACAAATCTATTTCATTGCGATTGGCAAATGTGTTTGCGGTGCCATCATTGAGTGAATGGAGGATACAAATGTGTGCTTTGGTTGGCATATTCGACTGGGACACATTGATCTTAGCGAGTATTTTGAGGGTACTTATGTAAAATGGAAAAAGATTTAGTTATTTTATATTGACAGTACAAGGAAATTCATAGGAAAAAAAGAAAAACAAACATATCAATATGAATTGAGGAGTTGCACAACTCAGTTATTATGTGATATTTGGTTTAAACATTCGAACTAGTGAGCTGCAGCCAGAGTAGCAGGTTATGAGACGCATGAATACAATGAAAATATCATGTGAATTGCCAAAATTCTATTAGAATATACGTTGGAGCATGCATCGCAAACTGGTATAGAATTCCATGCGTCGTTATCAGGAACGACTATGATCGACGAAAAACATGATAGTCAGACTAGCCACACTGTATCAATACGAAAATGACAGAATAATAGTGAAAGTGTAAAAGAGTTGGATAAGACTAAGTTCTCCAATTGTTGATGACCATTGGATGACTTGGCAAGTGGCTGGCGTAAAGCTTGACAGGCACCGTAAGTACACCCGACATCGGGGACTGCGTCCAGGACGATGTGCCAATTCACATCTTCAGCTAGGTTAGCATTTCCAAAGCGACCTTTTGACATATATAAAAGAACAAATTCTCTTGCATCGCACCATTGGGATTGGGAAATTTCCTTAAATTTAGTGGGCTAAATAACGACGATTCCCAATGCCAGTTTTGAGAAGCTTTCACTAGATTTGTAGATTAGTCATATCATATCCATCATATATAATCCATCGAATTTAGCCATTTATCCACAAAAAAAAATTTTTTTTTTTTTATTTTTTTTCAAGAAACGTTAATAGTTTTCAGTGTCCTTATCATAACCTTCGAACATTATCATAACCTTAATTTCTATAACTTTACAAACCAATTGAGAAGTTTTGTCCACTTGTATGAAAATGTTCTCAACGAATAGCACGAATTAAATATAACTCAATTTTTACTAGCTCCTGTCTATACATAGGTTAGGTTAGGACAGTGCGGAAGTCTGAATAAACAGACTTACTGAGACTGCGTAGTCCATTGTGATACCACGGAAACCAGAGATATGGATGTCCCTGGTTTCCCCAATAAACCATCCTGAGCACCCCAAGAAGCTCATAAGTCCGACAATGTCTATATCGCCCAGATCTCCTAGGTCCCTAAAGAAATAAGAGCCCAGTGCTGATGTCCGCCTGCTCGCCAGGGCGGGGCAATTGCAGAGAAGGTATTCTATGGACTCCTCCTCCTCTTCATCCCTACAGCTTCTGCAGAAGTCGCAACCTTCAATCTCACTGCATGTCTTCCAATCAGACAGTGTCCTGTCATGATGGATACAGGCAATGAGACGTCGCATCTTGATAGCGACAGCAGTGTGTATGAACGCTTCAGTTCTAGGCGAGGCCAATCTGTCTGGATTGGTTACAATCTCGGACAGACGCCCATCCACCATTTGCTGCTAGATATGCTCTATCTCGTCGTAGGAGCTTGCAAGTGGCTAGAGGCATGCCCACGGGCACCAACTCGGCTGGAGTTCAGAAGGTTGTCCCTAGTCTTGCCAGTCTGTCTGCACTGCAGTTCCCTGTTGTGTCCCTGTGGCCCGGCATCCACGTAAGGTGAATTTTGAAATGCTGAGCCATCCCATTAAGAGATCTGCGGCATTTCAGGGCTGATGTTGAGTTCAGGAAGATAGAATTTAGGAATTTAATGGCAGCTTGACTGTCAGAGAATATTTTAATCTCCACCGTGGTGAGGACGTTATATCTCCGCTATTCTGCCACTTCCTTAATAGCCAAAACTTCGTCCTAATCAGTGATCAGGTAGCCTTCTTGCTATACTTAACCCTAAGTCTTTGGAGTAGGCCCCGAAACCTACCTGACTATTTAATTTTGAGCCGTCAGTGTAGAAGTCGACATACAGTCTTGTACCAGGAGTTCTGCATTTCCATGTATCTCTATCTGGTATAAGTACAATCGAACAGTGGTTCAGCCAGAGTGTAGTATATGATGCCTATTATATCAGGCAACATGTTAAGGATCACACTGTGACCATAACCTCTGTATGACCACTGTGATAGCTCTGTTAGTCTTACCGCCGTAGCTGTGGCAGTCTACGTACTAATTATGTCCAGAAGTAGTAAATGCAAAATTACATTAAGTGCCTGCCTATGCATGCTTCCATTCAACGCAATAACTATTTAATAATAATAATAAACAATTGTTAAATAATAATTGCTAATAGTTAAATGATTTTAAACCGAATAAAGAAACAAAATCCTTTTACAATAAATATGCCCCTCAATAAAGGCAGTCAGTTAAATAGCTTCTGAGCCATTCAAGTAATTACATCCGTAAGTAGTCTTTAATACGAGGATAGTCCAAAACTGGCCCATCTGACGTATAGATGGTGCCAGTAGTTTAAAACAATATTTGAGCGATCAAAAGTAAACGGTCTCAGTGAATTTGTAAGCATGAAAAAAATTGGTCATCGTTATGTAATTAAATAATTCCATTCAATATTAAAGCCGATTTAGAAAATATTAGGTAGTAAACTTCAAAAGACCGTACGAGCTGCCAAGACGAAGAACCTATTTGTCGAGCAATTGAGGTGTTCACGCCAGGCACGGTTAGGAAAATCAACCAAATGGTATTGGATGATCGTCAGCTGAAGGTGCGTGATCTTGCTAAACTGATAGACATTTCAAAAAGTGCTATACGTACATCGTATATTGACCGAAGATTTGAAGATGAGAAAGCAGCGCGCAAGATAGATGCCGTTAAATTCGTATTTTTCTGAACTTTGCCATGAAATGAATAAACGGTAAACAACATTAGAAAAATTCTGGCATAATTTTTCAGAAAATGGATTTAGTGCTTGCATAAGCAAGTTTTTTCCCATTAAACCAATATCTCAGTTGCGATACTTGCAAGCGATAGCGTAGTAGACGACATATGAATTAATCCGTACGAAAGTCGGCGGGATGAAGACGCCCCATTCTAATATTCAGCGTTATCCATTTTGTTCAAAACCGCCGGTCTGGCAAGGCTGTCATCTGTTAAATACCTGTCATCTGAATTGTTAAGATTTGCCATTTACAAATATGATCGTTTAACAACCGAAGAACATGAAAAATTTGTTAAAACTTACTACAACAGTGGTGATTCAAACGTGGACCCTTTTCGTGCATTACGGGGTGATTATGGCCGCCATAGTCGATCTACTGTGCAAGGAATTCCCAAGGCTATTAAGAAATTTGCAGAGACTGGAAGCGTTACAGATGTGGTCAGGCGTGCGCATCATCGCGGTGAACGCACAGTCCAAAATATCACTTCTGTTAGTAAGAGTGTGGGGGATAATCCGAATTTCAATTCACAACGCAATCTGCAAGTTGAAGATTATGAACTGGACGATATGTTGCCGATTTTGGCTTTATTGCATGAGAAGTTTCCAGAAAGCGTAATTTCATGTTTTTGGAACATCAATTGGTCATCAAGATCATGCGATATTGCACCGTTACACTTATGTTGTGGGGCTACGTCAAAACCCTCGTAGGAATAATTCCCAAACCTTTGAGTATTTGAAATCCAATATTTGTCATGTTATCGCCATGATACCGCCCGAAATGTGCAAAAAAGTGATCGAAAACTACCTCAAAAGGATCCACTGCTGCAACCAATCCAGAGGCGGCCATTTAAATGCCATTGTATTTCATACATAATGACAAGATCCAAGCATTATAATGAACTAAAGGTTTCATCGAGATCATAGCTTTATGAGTGTATTATTCAACTTTACTTTAGAATTCGAAAAATGGATAACCCGGTATAACACATCGACTTTGGTCCCTTTTTCTAGCGAAAAATTCACATTTTTAGTGTTATTCAACCGCTGCTAAGGCGGCAGAAAGTAATAATTGTTAACAAATATTAGTGAATTATTTCAGTAACTCAAGTAATTTTATTTACGTTAACAACTTTTCCAACACACCTCGTTTTGAGTTCATAAAAGTTGTTCTACAGCATCCTCAAAGTAAAAGTCTGCACATTAATTTCAGGCTTTGAAAGTCTTCCCTTTTGCTTTTGCTTTGCCGTCTGCAAGGATGAGGCTGCCACGAGAGAGCAACGAGCCACAGCAAAAACAATAATAAGATGCGAAGATGCAGGAATGAAATTAACGTGTTGTTGCCGCCGTTCTATAAGATTCGTTTCAACATGTTGCATTGTGTAAATCGAGTACCACAAACCAAACTAGTTTTTCCTGCATTTTAAAGTGGACATAAAACTCCCGGAGTACACTAAAAACATGTTCTTTGTAATAAAACAAGACTGCCAAGAACGTATCGAGACGAGAAAAAAATGACAACAACACAAAACTCTTGAAACAACAACAGACTTACATTACACGATCAGCACTTTTGGGACATTATAAAGCACGAGAAGACCATAAAAGCTGCAATAACAACCACTGCAACGATAATGGCAGCATAAAACTGACCATTAAAAGGGAGCAACAGGAGGGTGCAGTATGATAAGGGGGTACAAGCCAGAGGGCAAGATAAAGCAACTGGTAGTACTTAATTATAAGACTGATAAAAAGGAAGAAATATGAATTAATCTAGGTTTCAGGGAGATTATCCGTCAATTAGAAATAACTTTAGCTTGTTTGGCGGCAATTTCGCGGCGCCAATGGAGAACTTGAATCCCTCTTTCGGTAAATATCTTTAAGATAGACGTTTTTAATTAACTTTACTGTATTGAGATATTCTTTGAATTTTATATAGATTTCTAAATATAAGTTATAGTTTAAAATAATTTACTATTTTTCCAATAGATGGCTGTAGTAATCTTTATCTCGCATTGTATAAATGCTATCGGGTTACACTAGATGGCGCTAAAGAGCTAAGATTTCGTACTCAAAAAGCTAAATAGATAAATTTGTGATTACTTAACTCAGTGTTATTTGAACGTTCGTGAAAGATGGACACCAGCAAGGAGAAAATACGTTTTATTTTATAGTTATTCTTTTATTAAGGCGAAAACGCAAACAAGGTGACTGAAATTGTAAATAGTGTTTATGATTTTGTTTTCGTCGATGCCTTTCCGTTAATTTTGATGTCAAATATGCACCTGGTGGTGGTCGAAAATTTCGATAAAATAACGCAAATCGTCAAGCTCGACTGTCACGTAAGCACTAACTCGGTTACCATGAAGCTAAACAAACTTGCTAAAATGAAGCTCAATATATGAGAACCAGACGAGCTTATGCAAAAAACTCCTCATGCATCGAATTTCCATCTGCAAATCGCTGTTGAATTGCAACACAATCTACCTATTTCCTAAGCGAATAGTGGCTGATAATGAAAAATGGGTCAGATACGACAATGTCAGGTATAAACCGTCAAATTGTGGTGACCCAAGCAAGGATTGATTTGCCAGGAAATGTTAGCTGAGCTGTGTGTTTGATGGGATTGACATCTATTATGAGCTGATCCCCTACGACCAAACTCTTTATTCGGACCTGTACTGTCACCAATTGAACTGCTTGAAGGAAACAATTGTCCAGCTTTGGAGGAATTAGGTTAATCAGGACAGCGCTAGGCCACACACATCGAAGGAAGCTTCGTGAGCTTGGTTGGGAGGTTCTTAGGCCTACATTTGATACCAATTGATTATCATTTGTCCCTGTCTATAGCGAATGACTTTGCTGGTAAAAAATTCACCTCAAGAGAAGTTAGTGAAAATCAACTGTCCCAGTATTTTTAGCAATAGGGACGAGGGTTTCTATGTGGGAGACACAGTGGAATTACCTTCAAAGTGGCAACAAGTTATCGAACGAAACGGCGCATTTTTTGATCCTAACTCGGATCATTCTAAATGTGCTAAATAATGTATTTAACATCATGTAAAAATAATGGATTTCTTTTTACCACAACTTATATTTTGTCGTGGAGAATTTGAATCTTTCTTTTTGAATCTTTTCTTTCAATACGTCTGAAGGAATCACGTTTTCGTTTCTTTTGAAATGTTTGATTCTAAATTGATTCGTTGAATGCAGTTTACAGAATTATGAATGCAATTATAGAAAAGTTATTTTAAAGTATTACCGCAGATGTCAAAGTAAGGCTAATAATATTGAGCTTTCAAATATTTTATGAAGAGCTGAGACCAATTTATTTCAAGTTCATCATACAATTACATTATTACATTACATTATTACAATTACATTTTCTTTATTTCACTAGAACTACGTCAGGAGCAAAGAACAGTAACATCCCTGCTATGTCAAGTGTGGCTTAAATTCATATGTTATGATCCCAATTTGAACCACCTCTATGTCCAAGAAATTGGATATTATACTTTTTTTGATGCTGCCTTTTTGCTGACTGATTTTTGACAAATACCACATTGTACAGAATGATGAATATATGCTTATCCATTTTTAGTTTTCGAGCGAGGTTTAATAAAACCCACAAAGAGCTATGATTTCGATTAAACTTTTATTTCATTATAATGCTTGGAAAATGAAATACAATGTAATTTAAATGCCCGTCTGTAGATTGGTTGCAGCAGTGGACCCTTTTGAGGCAAATTTCGAAAAAAATACAGATCAATGACACTTCAAAACCATAATGCGCAGCAAACAGTTACTTCCTCCGGATGCAATGGCTTTCCACAATCACCTCTCCGAACCTCAAATGCGTTAATTTTGCTTGTTGATGTAATCACCGAGTGAGAAATGAACTTCATCGATTGAAAGCCCATGTTTGAATCATGTCTTACTACAAGTTTTAACTATTTTTACGCGTTCTTCGCATGATCTTGGTGGCGAATTGACGTCGCCAAAACTTAAAGTTATGCTTTCCGAAAACTTCTCATGCAATAAAGCCAAAATCAGTCGTGTTGTGTGGCTTGTGGCACTGTCTTGTTGAAACCACATATCGTCCAGTTCATAACCTTCAATTACAGGCCAACAAAAGTCGGTTAGCATACGGCCATAACACTCTGAATTAAAATTCGGATTATTCGCTACCTTTTTACTAACAGATGTAATATTTTCAGCAGTGTGAACATTGCGATGATGAACAGGCCTGACCACATCTGTAACGCTTCCTGTCTCTGCAAATTTCTTCATACTGTTGCAAATTCCTTGCACAGTAGGTCGATTATGACGACCATAATCACTCCGTAATGCATGAAAAGTGCCCACGTTTGAATCACCGTTTTTGTAGTAAGTTTTAACTATTTTTACAAGTTCTTCGGTTGTTAAGCGATCAATATTGGTAAATGGAAAATCTTTTTCTAAATAAATAACACTTCAGATGACGAGTACTTAACAGCTGATAGCCTTGCCAGACCAGTGCTTTTGAAGCCACTAAATGGATAGCCCATATTTTATTATGATACAAACGGAATGGCAAAAAGAGTACACCACCATGGTAACTATAAAAATGAATATTCTCATCACCGTTTAAGTAAGATAGTTAAATATGTAAGAACTTGTGCCGAATGTTCCAATCTCCTTTTCATCATAAGAAGCCTTAAAAGGTGCCACACCGAATATTCCGCTTTCGTTCAAATTTGTGTATTTTGTTTTTTTTTTTTTTTTTGCAGTTTGACTGAAAATCACACTTTGGTGAAAAACAAGACACACACGCATGTACAGCATAGTACAACGCTCAGCTTTGCCGCAGACATGTCTCCTGTTTTTTTTTTTTATTTTTTTATTTTTTGAAGATTTAAAAGGAAAAAAACATTTGTCTGAAACGGGCTGCACAACCAATAGTGGCCGTACTTGTTGTGCAGGGTTTCTTGTCATTCTGGGGAAATTAGCCAAAATATTGGCAGAAGAAATAAACATACAGCCACACACAAAAACGTACACACACACACACACACACTCATTTACATGCACACTCAAATACTCATACGTACACGCACACATACACACACACTAAAAGTCTTAAAAAACATGATTTCCTGATTTCATTCATGATTGTTAAAAGCGATTTTTTTATCCGTTTGTAGCCTTGCGTCTCCGGAGGAGAAGAAAAGGCGCTGCTCCACCATCCAGAGTTGTTCGTATTATTATTCGCTTATTTGATGTTTGTTGGCGATTTTTTATGGACTCCCAAATGCTGATGTTGTGGCTGTTGTTGCTGCTGCTGCTGCTGTTGTAATTGTGTTTGCCCATTTTAGGCAACCGTCTTATAATTATGGCCCCAACAATGTCCGTCTACCCATCTATCGATTTGCCCGGTGGTTGTCTGGCTTTATGTTTATAGGCTTTTGTTGTTTGAACATTTATGGTCAAGTTTTAAACTTGTCCCAACGAAAGAAAGACTTATTGACGGACGGACACACAAATGGATAGCCAGTCTATGATTGTTGCTAAGCGTTGATAAAAATGCTCGTTTTTTGCCCATTTTCTTTGTATCTGTTTTTGGTGAATTTTTCATTTTGAAAGTTGAAAACTTAAGATGTCAAGTATTGGAAGAGAAAAAAAGGATGTCACCGAAGGTTTACGACAAAAAAAGGACCAAATTGTTGTTTTGACGTTAGACAATAAAATGTTAATGAGATTCATGCTCGTTTGCAATTAGCGAACTGCTACGGAAGTAATCGACAATGATATTTTTTTGTTTGACTTATGGTTCGTTAAAAGGATTATTGTTTACCTTTTTATATCGAAGAAAAAGCAGGCAAATATTTAAATTTGTTTCGGACTTAGGCCTGTTTAAAATCACATTAAGTGGGTTTTTTATGGTGTAGAGATATTAAAAAAAAATTATTTAGCATCCCGTAGATGGAATAAATAAGAGAATACCACTAACGTTTCCACACTTCCACAACTTAATCAAAAAAATCTACCATTGGATAGCAATTCTGAACATCAATTTGAAAAGCTTTTACTAGACTTGCCGATTTCTCAGATAATCGAAATGTTTATCTGCTCATTCAGCTAACGACCGCTTCAAGAAGAGTGGATGGCTTTGAGCTTGAAATTGCGATCACGTTATTTATAATGAGTGGACCGCTATTGACGTAATCGACAAGTTAATTTTTATTGTCTGACTGCGAATTCAGTAAGAGGACTATTGTTTGTTTCCTCATACCAAAAAGATTGGCAAATACAGGGTAACGCACCAATTGTGCTACCATAAGAAATTCAAATAACTTATTTTTTAATCAATTTTAATTTATACAACTAATTGGTTTTGAAGATGGTAGACCATAAATGACCTCCATCCGCAGTCATGATCAGAAAATTATTCATTGCGGCCTGAAGGATTGAAGTCAGCCAATTCAGCCAAATTCCTTGGTTTTGTTCTGTACACCTCTTGGTCGACATAACCCCCTAAAAAAAGTCTGGTGCATTCAGATCAGATAACCTTAGAGGCCAGTGGAAGATGGAGTTTCTGGATATCAATTTGTGTGGGAGCTTTCGTTGGAGCTCCGTCATAACCGGTGTGTCTACATGTACAGTTGAACCATCTTGCTGGAACCAAATGCTGTTGAAACTGAACCGTCTCCGCCTTCTTTATACACGACTCTCCATTCCAGTCCACTGCTGTTTCTTTGTCTCAGTTGGGAAGTGGTAGACCTATGTCTTGTCCATGGTTATTTTTGTTCTACTGAAAGCAGACGCGGCATTCATCTTGGGCACAGCTTTCTCTTCTTTAAAACTTCGGTCAATATAAGATGTATATCACTTTTGCCTATCATTTCAGCTAGCTCACGCATCTTCAGACAACGATCATCCAATACCATTTCGTGGATATTTTTAACCGTGTCTGGCGTGAACAGCTTAATTGGTCGATCATTACGGTGTTCGTCTCGGCAGCTCGTACGGCCTCGTCTAAACTCTGCTACGCAATATTTTGCAGTCGTAAACGAAGGACCAAAATCCCGCAATGTGGAATCTAGCTCGGCTTTAATATGGGTTGGTCTGAAACCCTTCAAATCAAAATATTGAATTACATAACGGTGACCAATTTTTTCTATGTTTACAAATTCACTGAGATCGTTTAATTTTGATGGCTCAGATAAAAATAATAAACAACGTGGCGCCCTGACACTTAAAATATGTGTTTTATAAGGTTGCTACTTTTCAAAAAAATATTTTTTTTTCAGCTACTGGCACCATCTATACGTCAAGTTGGGAGCGGCCTCGTATACTTTCACCCAACGTTCATTTACGTTGCAGCAAAAGTGTACGGAGTGACGGAAGCCAACCAACCCAACTTTTATAATTTGATTTCTTGTGTTAGACATTACGGAAAAATCATTGTAAATTACCAGAATTGTTAAAAATTTAATTTACGTTTTAAAATTAAATTTTCATAAATCGTTCAATTTGTATAGGAGATATACAAATGGACATAGCGTTGCAGCTTATTTTCACCCCCCGGAATTAGGTTTATCAAACTCATGCTTAATTCAGTACGACTCCATGAAAGATATGAAGCTAAGATCATATGAGTTACGAAGGGTAACAGAAGGGGCGTGCCGAGGTTGTCAATATTCCCATGTCAATATAATGGGCTAAATTTTATGTTATTGTGGTCTATGAATTAAGAGTTACTGAAAACAAAATTGAATTTGGGGTGATTGGTTAGTTTATATGAGTGACATAAGAGGAAGTGGGACCAGAAGGGGCGTGCCTACGGCTTATCAATATAATGGGCTAAAGAATTAGAGTTACTACATTTTGGAAGGTTTGCATGGGAGGCATCAGACGGCGCCTGACCAGTCGAGTCACGTCAATATAATGGGCAAACATTTACGTTATTGCAGTTTATAAATCAAGAGTTTTTGCAAAAATTGAATTTCGGATAATCAGTTTATTTGCATGGGACACATCAGAGGAGGCGTGGCAATGTGGTCCATTTTCATTCTCAGACCTAGGTATATGAAACGCTTGCCGAGTATTAAATTTGACTAAATTTAGTGGCACGCAAAATTAAGGACACATGAATACTTTTTTTAGTCTTTCTTTAATATCATGTTTATAAAATAGAAAATTTTAAAGGAAACACACTAGTATTGTATATTAAAATGTTGTAATTGATTGTCACAGTAGAAAATTAACTATAAAAACTGTTATATTACCTCTTGGTTTTGTTCTGCCAAATTAAGGGCACATTTACCGTTTTTTTTTTTTGAGAGAAGTTTACAATAGAATTTGGGTGATGGCAAAAGACAGTTTCATTGAAGTCAGAAGATCGCTCCAAGCTAGTCACGTGCAAAATTTCCAAAATGTAATCGTTTTGAAGGTGGAAAAATGTAAAAAATTTTAAAGTGGCGACCCGTAAATAGCTTACGCTCGAAGAGCGACAGATTATAATCGATTTATATGAGGAGGACAAAAAATCTTACGGTGAAATTGGTAAAATAGTGTCTCGAATTCGGTTTACTATTAGAAAAGTGATAAAACGAAAAATAAATGAAAATCGAGAATAAACCTGGGGCCGGCCTTGACCGATAAAGATAGACGATATACAAGGCGTTATATTGACAAAAACCCATTCACAAGTGCCAGAAAAATGAGTGACGATCTAGAAAAATATCAGGGTAAAAATATTTCCCCTAATACTGTTCGAAGATGCCTAGCTAGTCGGGGTCTACATTCATGTGCGCCTAGAAAGAAACCCCTTATTGACTTAGTGAATGGGAACAAACGCTTAGATTTCATAAAACAGTATTTAGACAAGCCCCAAGAGTTTTGGGATACCGCTATTTTTACCGACGAATCGAAATACAATATATTCGGTTCAGATGGACGCTTAAAAATGTGACGAAGAAAAGGGGAAGCCATAAATTAAAAGAATACTGTGAAGACAGTTAAACATGGAGGAGGAGGTGTCATGGTATGGGTCTGTATGTCGTCATCGTCGGGTGTTGGAAATTTAGTTTTTATCGAAAATACAATGAACCAATAGGTATACCAAGGTATCTTAAAAAATAATTTAAAAGAAAGTGCCTTAAAAATGGGTCTAGCCGAGGATTACTATTTTCAACAGGACAACGACGCGAAGCACACCGCCCACAATGTGAAAATGTGGCTTCTTTTTAACACTCCACACATGCTTGTAACTCCTCCACAAAGCCCAGACCTTAACCCCATAAAACACCTATGGGAAATTTTGGACAAAAAAGTTCGCAAACATAAAATTCGAACCAAAACCAAATTAAAAGAGGTTCTTAAGGAAGAATGCGATAAAATTAGCACAGAAGAAACAAAAAACTTGGTAAATTCTATGAAGAAAAGGATGACGGCGGTACTAGATATGAAAGATTATCTAACAAAATATTAGAAAAGTTAAAATTTAACCTAATTTTGGTTTATATTTTTTATTAATTCTAAATTTTTCTTCAAGGTGTGTCCTTAATTTTGCGGAGCAAAGTCTTGGTGACATGATAACCTTTTTTGAATAATTTTTATTTAAGACAATGAGGTTCCTTATTTTTTTGTTGTCATTGAATAAGCGTGTTTTAGTCTGCAGTGCATAAGTATTTCTTTTACTCTTTTATATAAAATAATAAAAAAAAGAAAAAACTGAAGGAAATCTAAAAATATTGTTACTGCGTCCTTAATTCTGCGTGCCACTGTATAAACCTAAAAATATATGGATTAAATGGGTGATTTGCATGTCAGGCACCAGAAAACGCATGGTTAATCGGTCGAGTTCCCTGAATTTCACCAAGTATTATAAACCAATGCAACACACAAAGCTTAAGTTGGTGCGGTCTGCGAATTAGGAGTTACGGAAAAACGGGAAAATCGGAAAGTCCCAAAAGGAACAAGCAGATATAGCCCTATTACAATGCCCGGCTATGATCTGTCATGATAGAGAACGAAGTTTACAGAGATTTATGGTAATTATTCTGTCTACCAGCCAGCCAGACAGGCGGACATCACTTAATCGACTTACAAAGTCATGAAACAAAGTCAAAAATTCTTGGTGCTTTAAACGCCTCTGTGGGTGTTACATGTTTTTTTGATTTGTTGCTTCTAAATAGCCATTACAAGTTTAGATATTTCAAATGAGAAAGCGGGCAATAAAGTCCACTAATTATTTTATCATTTTTGAAATTGTACCACAACAGGCCTGGCTATTTAACAAATTGTAGCATTACAATGCAATTTAGTGTAATTCTGGAAAGACAATTTTTTCAACATCTTTAATCAACATATTGCCACCAACAATCTTCAGTCACCTTAATTTATATGTTGCAACACAGAAAAATATTCAAAACGCCAATGTTTCAAAAACCTAATCATTAGAATGGAGTTTTACTCTTCCTTTTCCGTGTCAAGCACCGAGCATATTGCCGAAGACTTTTCGATCCTTTTGTCCAACACAGTTGCTGCATTTTCAAGCGAATTAATACGTAGTTGTCGGTAGGTAACTGGTCGAGCGACGACTTTGCATTAAATCGCTTACTGATCTCATAGAAGCATCTACATATTTGCAAGCAATGCTCTTCTTCTGGAGTCTTTAGTTTTATATAGGGTGGCGCATAACCAACGTTAAGATTTGATCAGTGAATACGATTTTGTTTTAGTCTTGTTTTTCGTCTCTTTACAAAATTAACTAAATAATACTTGGGAAATTTATGATGGAAAGGCCCAGCACAGAGCAAAGAACGAAAGTTGTTCAATTTTACTTTGAAAGTTAGCATTCCATTATTCAGAACATATCGAAATTTCTTTCGTGTTCGAAATTCTCCAACAATTTACCGATTGGTTCAGAGGTTTCGGGTAACAAGGGACTGTCTGTGATCTTCCGCGTGCTGGAAGACCTCGTGCAATTCGAAATGAAGTGACCATTGCTCAAGTGTAAGCAAGTATTGTATTGAGGAAATCCCCGAAACTTCCACCAGGCGAAGTTCTCAGCAGTTAGAGATGTCAAGGTGGTCTCTGCAAAGAATTTTACATTTGTCACACATTTTCCCATATAAGATGCAATTGGTTCACGAGATAAAACCAAATGATGCACAAGAACGCATTCAATATAGTCGCCGGTAACGTTACTTATGCGCCACCCTTTAGATGAATTCGTTCACCACAACAAAGTTATAGCTGCAATGTTGATGCAGAGTTCTAAACGGGGAGACCTTTTTCTCAGTGTTTTAGAAAACTGGTGCAACTTCTCCCAGCTTTCGGCCAATCTCAATCCCCTTTTGCCTATCTTTACTGCCGACTTAATGTCGGACAATATAATGCCACATAGGCGCAAAAGCTTCTCTAGATAATCGATTCATACGGTTTTTGCCTTGCCGGGCTATCCAGGCACCTTTTAGTTGGTAAAAATGTGGTACGTTTCGACCTCCTTTTCTTGAGTCTTCTCCAGGATTTGCCGTGATATGTAGAACATCTCGTCAGATATCGATTAACAATCTTTAATGCCGCTTTGATAAGATCCAATAAATGTGGTATGTCTCTGTACTTCTTATAACTTGTTGCCCCACACTTAGTGTTATAATTGGCTGCAGCGTTGCCATACATGCAACACGCAATGCGATCATCCTCATCGTATCAGGTTTTCTTTGAGTGTGATGCCCAACATCCAGATATTGCATTTGCGCAGTGGGTAAACGGGTGTCTCCTAGGATTCTTTGTACCGTTTACCTCTAAAACGCAAAGCATCTCTACCCGATCCTGTAATTAAGCAGGCAAAGGATGATGCTTGCGTACAAAAACAAAGTAGTGTGGCCTTGTGCTAGGCGCCTAGGAACAGGTGGATTATGTCCACCTATAATATGACATCAAACTGACCTTGGAACTCGTGTTTCGAAAACATAGTAAAGGGGAGATGTCATAGTTTAACAAGACAATTACACACCCTGGAAACAGGAGCGGACATAGAGAAGCCGTCGAGAGATATCAGAAGATTTATCTTTTCCGTTTTAATAGTCGTGCGACCATGCAGTTCCTTTGTGGAGAGATATGGTTAATAGACTAGAGGAGCATGGCATTAATTTGCTGTGTTGATATTTCTCCTCGGACATTGAAAATCTATGCCGTAGATAATGGATTACCAGTTCCATGCGAGGTATGATAAAGCAAAACTGGGATAGCTTGTCTGCGAAACCCAGACCAGAAGGTTCTTCTCTTCTGGTAGCACGGGTGACCAGGGGCCCAAAGAACATTGTTCTTGCCTGGTCGATGGCGTTGGACCCCTTGTGGGAGCATCGTGCTGGCTGTGGTTGGCCGAACATGTGTTTTCAGTGCTTTTGCGTTGCTTTAGGTTGCGTTGCTGAAGGAAGGCAGAAGCTTGGAAAACACTGTTCATGTCTATCGAGGTCTTCCTAGATTACCTCACTCCTAACCTGGATGTAGCTCACTTCACACCAAGTGACTGCAAAGGTACTTTGGCCGAGAGAGGAAGCAGGCTCTGAGGAAGTTGTTTCAAGGGTACCTACTTCTAATCTCAAAGGTAGTTCGACTAATCCTTTCGGGATTAGTTTGGGTACCCCAAAGGGGCGCTGGCTGCCGCAAGAAGAAAAGTATTATAACCAAGAAAATAATTATAGAGAACAGCCCCATGTGTGATGGCACACCATGAGTAAGGCCTCACGGCGAGACTCATGTAAATAAACGCAGTTGATTTGATTTGATTTGATTTCATTTGCGCAGTTGCTATCGAATGCGTTCAACGAGTATTTTGAAAAAGTATGCCAGGGCATCACGCATAGCTACGTTTTGAGTAATTATAATCAGGTCGAGAGGTCACATGGTATATGAGTAATTTTCTTGTTATCATATCTGCAGGGGAGTCTGCCTCTCAAAAGTGTTATTAGAAAATGTGATTGTCAAAATCTTAGCCTCTCCTTAATGTTAACCTGTCGTTTATCGAGATTAAAGATACGAAACACAAAAATGTTTTATGAAAAATGTGACTTCCTTCGTGCAGTCTGTATCCTTCATCTTATAAATCTGTTTCAATTTCATAGGACGAAATTTTATATCATTTACTTTGACGAAGTCTGATCTCTTCCATTTTTTTGCTAAAACTCACAGATTTTGAGGTATTTAGATTGTAGTGAATATCTTCAAAATCGTAGTAAAGGACTAACTCACAGTGATAACTACAGGGAATTAGCGATTTAACGAACATCTGATTTAACGAATTAGGCATATAGTAAAAAGATTTTAAAAACTAAAACTAAGAACTAAAAACTAACTTAACTTCAATCTCAATGAAACACGGGTTGGTATTATCTAACAAATTGGGTCTATTAAAGGGTACTCCGGTAGAAAGTAAAAAAATTGCTTTTTGCAAATAATGATGTTGTGACAGTTGCTATCCAATGCATATTATTTGCCACTGTGTGCCAGGAACATCAGGATAAAATGCATTTTAAATGATTTTGTTCATGTAAGCTATGACTGACTATCACTACACTATGACTATCTCTGCACTTTGCCTATGTGCAAGGAATATCAAGTTTAAGGGCGTTTTGAGAGATATTGTTGATGCCTTTCTTTGAGCCTTCGCGATGCCTTTCTTTGAGCCTGGCTACATATGCTGAATTTATATTCAGCAACCCGGGTTACATCAAAATTTGTGTGTATAAAATTCATACTATAATCTCTAAATTGCTAGAATAGATAACGTCCAATTGATGCTATACTTCAATTTTCCACAAATATTGGTATCAGAATTTCAAATCTTATTAAATACACCGCAAGTACTTCCAACACTACTTTAAATCTTGTTTAGTTTTAACACAAAAACTCCATCCCAACTAGTAGATAACTCAAATACGAAAATGTAGCCAAAATTAACTACTCCTTTTGGATTTTTCACATATTTATATGTTCGAATAGGCACAAAATCCGAGCGTAGGCCTCCTGAACTCCCATCTGCATGTTTGTTATCTCAAAAGCAAAACGTCAACAACATTCAACGTCCACATTTTATTGGAATTAATGAACAAATGAATGACTCAATGATGCCAATATAATATTATTCTTATGTTAAATTCTATGGAGTAGAGGAAAAGTGTATGCACGATACTGAACATCTGTTGGCAAATGGTCAAATGCCACAGGAGACGACAAACGAATGTGCCGCACCGCTGACAGGAAAACGTGGGCAAAATCTTAACGCAGAAAATGAGCAACAACGCCAAGCCGCAATAGGTCGCTTGTTGTGCTGCCTTCCCTAAGAAAAAGAGGAATAATGTCTGATATGAATGAGACTTTAAATGATTTCAGTTTCGTCTTTGCAAGATTTATGCCATTTTTCACATAAAATGCAATTAAAGAAGGAATTGATAGAGGATTCACTTAACAGACAGTGGTGTAAAGAAAACTGAAATCAGTTGATGTGTGATTTCACATGAGAATATGTAAATGACGAATACTGAAGGACAGTGTTTTAAGTAGGGCTGATGCAAGGTTTGGCAAAGTTTAAACAAAATTTCCTCACTTTGTGTTAATTAACAGTAAATGGGCAGCCGTCATAAGTTCGGTTACGGCTAAGCTTATATGCCATAGATGGGAATAATATAAAGAACTGAACTCCCTAACCTCTGATACTCTCCGCAGGCTATGGATAGTATATTTTGCTGCTGATTTTAGGTAATAAAGTGTAAGTAGCATGGACGTAAACCAAAATGACTGCAAACTCTATCAAACAAGATAGTTCCGCTACAGAATACTTGTCGAACATTTCTACGTTATTTTCGTTATGGCTCATAATATAACCAGCACTATGGATGACGATCATGGAGGACAATATAATAGACATTTCAATTCATTCACTCCAGATACCCTCTATACGAGTATGTTCGACCAAACGAAATATCTCCAATGCCACGATTTATATTGCTCCTAAGAGCATACTGCGGTATTATTCTAAAGGACATTGTCATTGGTTTCACACATCTAATACATGATAAATAGCATGGAATTGACATTAAACTCAATCAAACCTAAAATATATGATTGCGGCTGCTAGTCGAACATTATATTTTAGTGAGCTGAGAGTGACTCAAAAACTTTATACAATTCTTTTGTATGTTTGTGATCCACGATGGACCGATTTATCATCTAATAAATGTGAGTATCAAAAACGGGTTCTTTCCAAATGTAAAATATTAACTTATCCTACTTTCCCAGTTGAAATTTATATTTTTTGGTATTATTCTATAACAAAAATCAATATAAATTTAAATGATTTCTTCCCGTATCTATCAAATACCATAGTCTAGGTCTACTGCTGCCAATTAACTAATATTTGGAAAAAATATTAGAAAAATCGAAATAAAATCAATTTTGAAAAGTGGAATTTATTCATTGTCTGAATAAATGTTATCTTACTGGATTAATTGTACCGATTTTGATGATTCCGAGCCATAGCAGCATAAAAATACATCGACTCACCGCTAAATAATAGGGTGTGTTAAAAACGACCTCTTTTCATGAAAAATGTATCTACTGCCTGTTTCTCTAGCATATATTCGTATCCTATAGTTTTTTCAATAACCAAGCTCAGCAACAGGCCATAGTGTAGACAATATTGTACCGACCCATTGCCAGCCAAGTGGACGACCACTGTATGTTCAAATGAAATATTCCAAAACCTATTTTTTAAAGAACATACTATGTATGTATTATTACTAGCCGGCTTAAAGAAGGTCCTTTTGAAATTTCTGACGAAAATTTATTTACCATTTTTTGTATGATGACCGATATGCTAATTTTATTCATTTTATCATTTTATTTGTAAAAACTATAAACTCTCAGAGAATAAACAAAGTATATACATTTTTATGTCGCTAAAAATGTTCTTTCCCAATACTGTGGACTGCAGTCTGTGATAGAGGATGTCTACTGGATTTTTTTTATAGAAAGTACGAAATTCGTAGGGTTCTACGGCCAATAAATAAAATCTCAATTCAATAAAATACAATAAAAAATAAATTCTTCGAGTAACGAAAATTTGATTTGAATTTTCATTACATCCTCGTCACTAATGAATATAAAGGGCAGAGGCATCATAAATTAGTGCTTCCCTCCTGCGACAACCTTATGTTAATTTTATTGGTGATTACACATTTTGTCATCACTTCCCTATCAAAAGTTGCGATGGATATTTGCTTCTTTGGATGTGTCTTTTTTTCTTTTGCTTTTACTCTACTCAAATTCATTATTTGTCCAATAGATGGCTTTAGTAATCTGCATCTCGCTTTGTATAAATGCGATCTGGTCGCACTAAAAACCCATTCATACTCGTATATAATTTTGGATTCGTCGATTCCGTTCCGTTAATTTTGATGTCAACGATGCTCTAAGCTCTTAAAGGCCAAACATCGGTAAAATAGTGGAAATCGCCAAGTCGGACCGTCATGTAAGCATTGTTTCGAATGCCCAGGAGCTAAGCATTGAACAAAAACCCTTTGGAACTACTTAAATAAAGCTGAATACAAAACATGACCAGTAAGTAGTAATGAAAAATGGCTTACTTACGAAGACGCAAAGTGAAAACAGTCGTGGTAGAATTGCGGAGAATCGGCGGAAACGATGGCCAAGTCAGGATTGGCGATGAGAAATGTTTTATTGTTTGGTATAGGCGATTGGCGGGGAATTATCTACTATGAATTCGGACTTGTATCACCAACAATTCTGTCATTCTGAAGAAATCAATCACTCATAAGCGGCCAGCATTGAACGACAGTAGAGGAATTGTACTCCATTGGAAATCGCCGGTAGTGAATCGCCAGAAGTTCCGAAAGCTTGGTTGGGAGCTTTCTCAAGTCCAACTAATAGTCCGTATGTGGCATCAAGCGATTACCACCTGTTCCTCTGTCTATGGCGAATGTCTTTGCTGGTGAAAAATATGCCTCAATGAAAAATTCTGAGAATCCACTGTCTTAATTTTTTGCCAATAGGGACGAGAGTTTATATGAGAGAGGCATAATGGAATTATCTTTTAAATGGCACAGAGTTATCAAACGAAACGGTGTATATTTGACATTCTATTTATGTTAAATAAAGCTTTTAATGCAAAAATTACTGTTTTTACTACACCTTTTCAATGATATTTAAGTCATTAATAGCGAATTTTAACGAAATTCAATGCAATGATTAAGCAGTGGAAACATCCTCTTAGCTTTATAGAAATGTTCACAAAAACTTGGTCAGCAGTGGGTTAATCAAAAACTGACATTAAAAATTAAATTAAATGGATTATATCTTTTTTCCAATGGGTTTATTAATGATTAGCAGCGAATTTTAACGAAAGCAAAGCAATGATTAAACTGTGGAAACATCCTCTTAGCTTTATAGAAATGTTCACAAAAACTTGGTCAGCAGTGGGTTAATCAAAAACTGGCCTTAAAAATTAAATTAAATGGATGATATCTTTCTTACCAATGGGTTTATTAATGAGTTTAACAGTGGATTAAATCATTGCCCAAAGTGTATTAATGTCCTAAAGAGAAAAAGTAAATTGAGTCTAAAGGATAGACCTGATTCCTGAACTCTGAGCAATAGCTTACATATAGCGGTCCCAGTGTGTGGCGAGAGCATGGACTCTAAATTAAGCGGCTGTCGATCTCTTTTAATCTACCCGGATATTCTTCATTAATGACAAACATCACTGACATCAATGTTCTATGTACTGGTTGCAACATCGAATCCTTTCTCTAAAGTGCTTTCATGCCGCTTATCGTACACTGCACATTTAAGTGTTAATGAGCTCATGCATCATTTTGCATCTTCAAAAGATAGAAAAATTTTGCAAGTATAATAGACTTCAGAGTCTTGCATACGATGTCTTGCAGTTGTGTTTCAATTTCAATTGTTATCAAAAGAAAAGTGTCAGTGCGCGATATGTCCATTTTCTAGCCATTTGGAAAATGTCTTAACTCAATTGGACACTTTGCAGACACATGCAAGACATGCAACGTTTGCAACATCGCACTTTGGCCAATGGCTTGAGATCCAGCTGAAGAGGAGCGATGGCATTTCGCGCGACTCATGGAGTTGCAACAATCTGCAATTGTCAGTTTTAATCATAGCATATAATAAATCATAATTATTTGCAACACTTCTGGATAAGGAAACGGCGCAAAACGCGAGGAAACAAAAAACGCGGCGGCGTCGTATTCGAATGGAACAAATGTGTACTAAAGTCGAGTGAATGTATGAATGACAGTTAGACTGGTCATTAATACCCAGTGCAGGCAATGACTGAGAAGTGTAAACTGTTTCAATTTTCACTTGAGAAACTTCAGACAAAATCCTCTTAAGTGATCTCTGGCTGCAGACGACTGGAGGTGTACTCGAGCGTGTCATGTGGCAAACTCAATCGCCTGGGCTATCTTCATGCTGGCTCCTTATCTAATTGGCTTTCATGGGATGTGGGCTGGTGAATTTGGCATGAGACATGCGGTATACTGCATGCGGTTCGTCCGACAATATCCGACTAATGGCATTATTAAATATTTCATCAATGTCAATTGATTTGATTCAATTCATTTAATCTTGGCGGAAGTTCTATTAGCATTTGCTACTCTGTTAGCTTTGGCTGTTATCGCTCTGTGATTCCGCAAATAATCACCTTCATTTACCTAAAGTTCATACGTTTTCAGTTCTTGGTACGTATTATACTCAAGGTTAGAATTTAACAACACAACGCTCAATCGACAAACTATCTACAATTACGAAACTTTTTCTTTTTTTGCATGACGTCCTAGTTGCCATTGTTCCACGAATGGAATAAACCAACAAAAAAGGTCAAGCGCAAGTTCATGGTTTTGCTAGGCAGGCCGCAGGTCTGTGGCGTAGTGGGGAGCGGAGCGGAAGGTGCAAGCGCGTCAAGTTCAAGACAAAGAAATTACAAGAAACAAAAAACTTTGAAACTTGAACACGAATTGGGCACACGGGCACTTGTGACTGGATAAACGGCATTAATGTTTTCAGAAATATTAGATGCGCAACTAAGTTCCCGCTGTTTGCCAATAGATGGCGCAAGCTATAATAGCTAGTCGATTCTGTCATAACCTTAACGTTATGAACCAAGCTTAGTCATATGGTAAACATACCGCCTCGACACAAT
Source organism: Philornis downsi (assembly GCA_019455685.1). NCBI lineage: Eukaryota > Metazoa > Arthropoda > Insecta > Diptera > Muscidae > Philornis > Philornis downsi. The sequence continues at coordinate 56,564 of JAHXMU010026578.1, forward strand.
AGCGATTTTGTTCTTTGACGACATATTCTTTTGGTTATGTTAATATGTATGATTTTGTGCAAACTAATCGTCATCGTCAATCGAAGAAAACGGCGGATGAAGCTCAGTGAGAGCTTCAAAACGTTTACAGAGATGCTGCTTTAAGTGAAATAACGTGTCGGACGGTGATTTTGATGTTGACGACCGTTCGCGTAAAGGAAGACGAAACCACTGAATTGCCGGCATTGTTTGATGAGAATCCGTGTCAAACGTAGGTATAGCTTTCTTCAGTATTGGGAGTTACCCGCCAAGCCATTTCCAAACAATTGAATGTGTTGGGAATGATTCAAAAGCAAAGAACTTGGGTTCCTTATGAGTTCAAGCCAAGGGATGTTGAGCGGCGTTTATTCGCCTATGAACAACTGCTACAAAAAAGGAAGGGTTTTTATCATCGTATTGTAACGGGTGATGAAAAATGGATGCATTTATTACATCAATCCAAAGAAAAGAATGTCATGGGACCTTCTACGTCGACGCCTCGACCGAATATTCACTCAGCGAAGGTTACGCTCTGTATTTGGTAGGACCAAGTCGGTGTTACTTATTGCGAGCTGTTGAAACCAAGCGAAACCATCACTTGGAATCAGTATCGACTTCAATTAATGAGATTGAACCGAGGTCTGCGCTAGAAACGCCCACAATAGGCGGAGAGGCACGAAAAAGTGATTCTTCGGCATGACAACGCTCAGCCTCACGTGACCAACCCCGTTAAAATCGACGCTGAAATTGAAAGTCTTACTCCATCCGCCATATTCTCCAGATATTGCGCCTCCCGATTATCACTTGTTCCATTCGATGACACACGGTCTGGCTGACCAGCAGTTCCACTCATATGGCGATATCAAGGAATGGCTAGATTGGTGAAAAGTGCACCTAATACTAGAAACTAAAATAAGAATTATAAATAGAAATAATTTTGAGAAAAGTAGAACTAGATAGACGAAATCAGCAATGCAGTCCATTTCCATACTTAGAACAAAACTTGCTAACTGCTTGATGTGTGCTCGAATTTAGTGATATTGAAAGGTTGAATCTAGGAATATATGGGCAAAATTACGTAATTTGTTCGGGAGATACCAGATAGGGCGTGGTTATCGGTTTGATTTTTAAGTTTTCAATACAATTGGCAAACATTTAAGTAGTTGCATCTCTACGAATTAGTAGTTACGGCGGAATATTACAGATTCGATAAATGATTCAATTTGTATGGGTGGTACCAGAAGGGGCGTGGCAATGCTGTCAATTTTCATTTTCACAACTTGTATTATAAAATAAATATTTTTTGAAAAATTTAACTGCATTCAGTACAACAGCTGGGAAAGTATGAAGCTAAAAGGGTTCGGTCGGTCATTTGTGTGGGATGCACTAGAAAGGGCGTGGTTACGTGATCAATTTGTTTCGACTTTTACATGGAATTTCTATCCAATACAATGCGCAAAAACTTAGGCTATTGCTTATTAATTAGAAATTACATAGAAAAAAGCAAAGCTCGGAAAATCGTACATTTTGTATGGGAAGTACCAGAAGTGGCGTGGTAATGCAGTTCGTCATCAAATTTTTTTTGGTGCCACATATTTTTTCAAATGAAAGATATGAATAAAGCAGGTCGTTTGTATGGGAGATACCAGAAAAGGGCTCAAAAGTTATTATACAGGGTGCCCGTCGGGAAGGTATACTACTTGGTTTGTTTATAATTTTTGATTAAATTGAAGGGAATGGATCTTATATTGATAAATGTTTTATTTAATGTCGGCAATTATGTATGGAACACAATATCAGATAAATGTCCGCTTCTGTTAGCCTCACAAATGCGAGCCCTTTTGAGCACATTTTTCATTACATTCTCACACATTTCACTCAGTATTTCATTAATTTCATCACGAATATTTTTTTTGAGTTGCTCAAGCATTTCTGGCTTATTTGCATAAATCTTGCTTTTCAGATATCCCCAGAAAAAGAAGTCCGGAGCAGTCAAATCAAGCAACCGTGGAGCCCAATCAACATCACCATTTCTTGAAATAACTTGTTGTGGAAAGAAGTCTTGTAGTTATTCCATTGTAATCCTGGCTGTATGCGATGTGGCACCGTCTTATTGGTACCACATGTTAATCAAGCCCAAAGCATGCAGTTGTGGCGTTAAAAAGTTTTCAATCCTGAGGGTTTTCCATTGCCCAGAACTGACTATTTTGTTTAATCACATATCCATTCAAATAAAAATGTGCGTCGTCACTCATTATGACTTTTTCATGAAAATGGGGTTGTCATTGGCGAGCTGTAACATCCTATTGGCATATGTACGGCGGCATAAATGGTCTTGTGGAAGAAGCTCTTGTGTCAACTGAGTCTTAAATGGAAACAAATGCAAATCCTTGTGCAAAATTGTGGCCAAAGTTGTTCTTTGAAGACCAAGCTCCTGAGCACGGCGCCGAATTGAGGTTGATGGATTGTTTTGAACACTTTCTTGCAGAACGTTGTGGTCCATGCTTGGCCCTATCGACTACAGACCGTCTTTCTTCGAAATCATTCACTACACGATAAATAGTGCGTCTTGTTGGCACGTTGTTTCTCCCAAAAATTTCACGTAACTTTCTCAATGTTACAGTAATCGATGATTGATTTTGATAACATGTTTTAACGATTAAAACACGTTGGTTTATCGAATATTTTTCCATAATAAATTTGCTACGTCTCTACTTCACGACTGCCAAATATGAACCATCAAGACTAATGTTTACAAAAACAAAGTAGTATACCTTCCCGACGGACACCCTGTATGAGCCATTACAATGGACGACGATTTAAGCTGTTGCGGCCCAGGAGCGAGGAGATCGAAAAAGAAAACTGATTTTCGTGAAATCGGATAATTTTCGTAGGACGTACGAGAAAAGATGGATAGATATAGACCATCTACGATCACTTACAATGATCTGACAAATATTGCAATGTGGCAAGTTTTGTGGAATAAAAATTTACGCCAGTTGTCGTTATGCACCAGCCAAAAGGACAAACAGACATCTCTCAATCGACTTAAGAAGTCAGGAAGCACGAAAGATACTTGTTAATTTAAAAGCTTCCTTCTGGGTGTTAAATTTTTGGCCGTTTCAAACGATATACACTTTCATTCCTTCGGGTGAAGGTATAAAAAGTTATACGCCTTATATTATATTTGGTCAAAATCGATCGTGAAATAACCTACAAGATCCGCAACAGTCGTATTAGCAACATTAGTGTGTAACCCTGCTGTATCACATTATGATTTGGGGCATAGCGTGGGGAATTTGTGATGAAAACTACAGCTTGTAGAAGTGATAAAGAGTGTCCCAACAAGAACGCAAGATTTAAATGACTGATGCAGCAGTTGTATTGTTTTTCTGGCTGTATGACATGTGACGCCGTCTTGTTGAAATCACATGCCCTCCACATTCATTTCTTCAATTCTAGGCGCGAAAAAACTGGTTAGCATTTCACGATACCGAACACCATTGACTGTTTGCGCTTGACATGCCCCATTTTCATAAAAAAAGGTCCAATGATTCCTCCAGCCCAAAATCCACACCACACAGTGAGGCGTTGAGGATGCATTTGCTTCTTGTGAATTACTCGAGTATTTTTCTCACCCCAAATGCGACAATTCTGCCCATTGACGAAGCCATCAAGATGGAAATGGGCCTTGTCACCGAAGATGATTTTATCGGCAAAATCTGCATTTTCATGTTGTCTCTCCAATACCCAATTAACGAACTCTCTTCGCTGACCATGGGCAGCTGGCTTCAATTCCTGAGTCAACTGAACTTTGTATGCATGAAGATGGAAATCCTTTGTCAAAATTCGCTGCATAGTGGATTTGGAGACACCAATTTGCTGAGCTCGGTACCGAATTGAGGTGGATGGAGTTTGAACGACATCATCACGTACAGCTGCGACATTTTCGGTTGATCGACCTGGTCGAAGGGGCATTGTTGTCTTTACATCACTAACAGACCCAGTTTTGGCAAATTTATCCATTAATCTCTTTACAGTTGATTCTTTTGGAGCATTATTGTGACCCCAAATTGATTGCAAGTTGCGAACTGTAGCCGCAAAACTTTCACCATTTTGGTAGAACAATTTCACAATGAGAATGCGTTGTTCATTCGTGTAGCTCTCCATTTTTACTAACCTCGTACCTTTTACTAGCAAAAAATAACAATTGTTCAAATGTCAAATAATGACACTTCAAATGGCGCCAAATTGAAATCTCGCGTTCTTGTTGGGACACTGTTCATAATGAAGCTTGGACGATTTATTTGTTTGAGCTCCATACCAAAACAAATATGGACCGATATCGTCTGTTTTCAGCAAGGTTCATTAATAATAAAATGAAAACATATTTACTAAATTTCTCTCTCCAAAACCGAGTATAATAACCATTTCTAGGTGAAGCAAAAGTGGTTCAAGTACGGATCAGCATCAATGCTTGTAAGCAACTCTCCAGCAGTAATGGAAATGAGATTTTATAACGAAAATGTGTTAAATGTTATCCAATTCATTAGAAAATATTTGAAAAGTTCAACATTTATATCTACGAAGATATACATATATCAACTGATACGGCAAAAATGGGACATCTAGAAGGAATAATCTAAAGTACAGGGTGGCGCATGAATCGTGCTACTGTCAACTGTCAATGGGGTCCGTTATTTAAAGATGTTAAAGGAATTGGAGCAAATGCACACACAAATCCAGACCGTTTATAACGGAACATCAACGAGAATTCCCTAACAAATTAATATACAGAACAGGCCCTACCGTCAACAGACTTGACTGCAATAGACTTTTTATGGGGTTATGCAAAGCAAGGGGTGTACAAAACGAAACCAAGAAATTTGACTGAATTGAAGCGGACTATTAAAACAATAATTGAGGTGATCCCGCTACGAGGTGTCGCATGTGTATGAATGAGCATGGAGGTCATTTACAGCCTATCATCTTCAAAACCAATTAGATATAATATATAAAATAGAATTATATTTTCTATATAATAAAAAAATAAATAAATAAAATAAATAAATAAATAAATAAAAATAAATAAAAAAAATTTGTTTTGATTTATTACTGTACTGCAATTATTGCGCCACCCTGTACTAAGCATCTTTTAACGATGTGCTACCTACAGTCTTTACTATTTACTCTTATTAGCTATATAAAACCAATGGCAATGACGTCTATAATAATAAAGGGTGTCGCAACAGGAACGGAAGATTTAAAATTGGCGCCATTCGAAGTGTCATTGTTTGACATTTGAACAATTGTTATTGTCTGCTAGTAAAAGGTACGAGGTTAGTAAAAATGGAGCGCTACATGAATGAACAACGCATTCTCATTGTGTAATTGTTTTACCAAAATGGTGGAAGTTTTGCGGTTACAGTTTGCAAATTGCGGTCAATTTGGGGTCACAATAATGCTCCAAAATAGTCAACTGTAAAGAAATTAATGGATAAATTTTCCAAAACTGAATCTGTTAGTGATGTAAAGACAACAACGCGCCTTCGACCAGATCGATTGACCATTTCCATCTTGATGGCTTCGTGATTCACAAGAAGCAAATGCATCCTCAACGTGTCACTGTGTGGTGTGGATTTTGAACTGGAGGAATCATTGGACCTTTTTTTTATAAAAAATGAGGTATGTCAAGCGCAAACAGTCAATGGTGTTCGGTATCGTGAAATGATAACCAGTTTTTTCGTGCCTAGAATTGAAGAAATAAATGTGGAGGGCATGTGGTTTTAACAAGACGGCGCCACATGTCATACAGCCAGAGAAACAATTCAACTGCTGCATCAGTCATTTAAATCTTGCGTTCTTGTTGGGACACCTTTTACTACTGCGTGCTTTCAGGCGTAATACAAATCTTCCTCTCAAACATTGGAGACATTTAGTTTACTCGAGCGTACGGAGAGTATCTGAAGTAAGCGAGATCGTTCTCTATAGCAATTTAATCTCTGTGTTATCGTTCATTGAGGCATTGGTGTAAACAATCAATATAAACTTTAGCTGAATGTAAGAAAAAGTTGGAGTTAAAATTAATTTTTCTCACGCAGTGTTTCTCTAAGTTTTTTTCTTTTCTGCTGTTGTTGTTATATCGTAAAGACATGACAAAAACTAAAACTTAAGCGCATTTTAATTCAAACTTCTCCAACATTTCGAATGCAAGGAAAAGAGAAATAAAACAATTACGGCAGCAAAACAATTCTAATGGCGGATAATGTCAAGGCAATCCATCTGAAAATGAAATAAAACTAAAAAAAAAAACGTGTATCCACCGGTTTGGGCATAAGACAACTGCCAAGTCTGCCAATAGCAATCAATAGTTTCAAATTATTTTTAAACATATAATTAATGTTTCATATAATTTAATCATAATAGCTAATTCAGATAATTACACGATATTTTTCCGTTTTTGAATTAAATATTTTAATTACTTGAATTCGTTAGTATAAAACCAGAACATTTTTGGGGGTAAGGGAAAGAAAAGTTTTGTTTGTAGACAAAGTTTGTAGACTCTTACAATGTTTGTAGTAGAAAAAAAATTGTTGACTTCTCTTCTTTTGTGGCAAAGTTTTGTTTGTTGTCTTATCGTATCAATTTAATCTACCATAAAAAATATACGAAACACGTTTATTGTATCAACTAATGCCATAATTAGTAAATAACAAGAGCTTTGCAAAAAGGACGCTGACATGGAGGAAATGTTTTTCATTTTATATAAGAATTTTACTTAATGTAACCGTTTATTTCCTCAATATATGGAATGTCCTTGAAAAGTGTTTAAACAATGATTTTAATTTCAAGATAAGATGAATGTTTCCAAGAATTTCTGTTTGATTCCTATCTCTAGAAGATGAAAGGAGTTCATCTCCGAAAATGTCAAACAAAAAAGAAAGCAAATATCATAAAAGTTTCATTAACTTAATGGGAATGGAAATAACAACTAAGGAACAATTTAAAAAAGATGATATTCAATCATCGAATGTAATTTTATGGATGGCTTCTTCTTCTTCTTCTAATGTTCTTAGAAGATTACTGAATTAAATGGCGACTGCGCTAAACCCAAAGCAAATGGATGAAAGGGAAATCAAAATTTTCTACTTTTTGGTTTAGTGTTCCCTAATTCCAGTTTGTAGCAAAAACCTGCCAGTCTGAATCTTTAGACTCAGACCATTTTTTCATGATAGATGCCGTTTGATTTTACTTTGGTCCAAGTCATTGCGCTTTCCCTTTCTCATCTAAAAGTAACTCATTACAGTAGCTGTTATCATAAAGCACAACATGCTTTCAGGCGCAATTAAAACGTCATTCGCAATGCTAGCGATACCTTTAACGGACGTTCGTAATGCATACCTCAAATTTGCTCGAATAAGCAGCTAATTGGTGATGAGGATGTTTGGTGTGTTCACATATTCATATGTATCTTTATTTATACCATTTTGACAGACAATACCGGACGACAAATATCATAAGCGCCATTGGATAAACAATGTAAATATATAGATACCCCATATTGGATAACTTTGCACTTGCCTCCAATTAGGTAAATCCCTATTTATTTAAGTCTAAATCTACCGTAAGAAAAACCAATATACTATTATTATTTTCTAACTGATCATTTTTATATAGAAACTATGGAAACCCCCAATTTGGAAGATGGTTTTTGAGAAATACTAGAATAAATATCCAATTTCCGGAAATAAGTGGCTGAAAAGATATACTCGTATATGCACCATAAAAGGCTGTTTAAGACATGACCACTTATCTAGCGATGAGCGCCCCCTATACTACAGGCGACAAAATTGAACAAAATCATTCCAGAATCAAATCCTCGTCACATAACATTTAAGGGACCGCCCAACTGTAAGGGTGGTTATTGAAAAAAAACAAGAATTTTCTTCTGGAAAAGTGGAAAATTGAAATATTATGTAAGAGAAGAGGGGATTTTTGATAAGTCCACTTGTCAGAGGTCAACCGAAATATTGTTTTCGATGTTATGGTCCGTAAGTATTACAATTAGAGGATATTTGTGCAGTAGGAAAAATTTTGTCAAACAATAACTAAATTCAACTTTTGACAAATGAATATTTTTATTACTTCTACCATCTATTCCTTAATTAAAAGCAATATGTGGTACTATTCGATGAGTGCGGGAAGGAATTATACCAATTGATACATACGAGTATTTGTAAGTTCCTTGATTATCGACTCCATCTCATAGCATTTTATTACAGGGGGAAACAACATAGGCATTTCGGATCACTCACCACCCTCCAATACTCTCAATAAGTTTGGATATATTGGACCTATATTACGTTCGAAATCATGTTGTGGTAATATTCCAATTGATGTCAAACTCTGTTAAATTTAGGGGCTTCAACTCTCCCCTTTCAGATACTATCCAATAACTTATAGGGGTTTGGTTTTTCTACAATATATTATGATTGGTTCTTTATAGGTAATAAATGATAAATATCAAGAACTTGGACCAAATTCACATCAAACTCTATCTTTTGGAGCTGAGAAAAATCGGAAATCTATATACAGGGTGTCCGTCGGGAAGGTATACTACTTTGTTCTGCCGCCATTTTAGTAAACATTAGTCTTAACAGTTCATATTTGGCAGTAGTGAAGTAGAGACGTAACAAATTTATTACGGAAAAATATTCGATAAACCAACGTGTTTCAATCGTTAAAACATTTTATCAAAATCAATCATTAATTACTGTGACGATTAAGAGTTACGTGAAATTTTTGGGAGAAACAACGTGCCAACAAGACGCACTATTTATCGTGCAGTGAATGATTTCGACCCTTCTTGTCTATAGCTGATAGAGCCAAGCATGGGCCACAACGTACTGCAAGATCGGCTGAAAACATTACTGCTGCTCAAGAAATTGTTCAAAACAATTCATCAACCTCAATTCGACGCCGTGCTCAGGAGCTTGGTCTTCAAAGAATAACTATGGCCACAATTTAGCACAAGGATTTGCATTTGTTTCCATTTAAGATTCATTTGACTTAAGAACTTCTTCCACAAGACCATTTACGCCGCCGTACATACTCGTATGCCGACAGGATGTTACAGCTCGCCCATGACAACCCCGATTTTCATGAAAAAATCACAATGAGTGACGAGGCACATTTTCATTTGAATGGATATGTGAATAAACAGAATAGTCGGTTCTGGGCAATGGAAACACCTCAAATTGTTTATCAGTCACCTTTAAATCCATTAAAAGCGGCAGTCTGGTGTGCAATTTTTTTGAAACAGAAAACGGCGTAACGGTAACTGTCATTGGAGAGCGATATCGTGATATGATTGAAAACTTTTTAACGCCACAACTGCATGCTTTGGGCTTGATTAACATGTGGCATCAACAAGACGGTGCCACATCACGTACAGCCAGGATTACAATGACATTACTGCGAGACCTCCTTCCACAACAAATTATTTCAAGAAATGGTGATGTTGATTGACCTCTACGGTCGGCTGATTTGACTGCTCCGGGCTTCTTTTAGTGAGGATATCTGAAAAGCAAAGTTATGCAAACAAACCAGAAATGCTTGAGCAAATCAAATAAAATATTCGTGATGAAATTAATGAAATACCGCGTGAAATGTGTGAGAATGTAATGAAAAATGTACTCAAAAGGGCTGGCATTTGAGAGGCTAACAGAGGCGGACATTTATCTGATTTTGTATTCCATACATAATTGCCGACATTAAATAAAACATTTATCAACATAAGATCCATTATTTTTCATTTAATCAAAAAATCTAAACAAACAAAGTATACCTTCTCGACGGACACCCTGTATTATTTC
>JAHXMU010026581.1:0-22781 GCA_019455685.1 Philornis downsi
ATTGTTTAAATATTTTTTTTATTTCTCCAATAATATTCGGAATTTCTTAATTTATATGAAAAGATTTATTTATAACTAATTTAGTTATGGGTATAAATTTATATACAAATAAGAATTTATATGTAATCGTGTCTTGCTATATAGTTAATTGTTTATACAACTATAAATTTACTATATACCGTATCCATGTTAATTTCTGTACAATTTTGTTTGCATTCCCCTAGCGATATTCACAAATATGACGATCATGAATATGTTTTGGACACCACGCCCATGTCCGTTTCTGAAGTTTTATCTCCCATGTCTGTGGATCGTTCGGCAAACGCTTCACAACTTTTCGACGATAGCAATTCAAAGGAAGTTGCTGAAACATCAGATCGAGATAAAATACCACGCAATGATCGTCAGCGTTTCTTTGAGGTGGTCGAATATCAGCGATGCATATTGGAATATTTCCACGAAAGTGAGGTAGGTTATAAACGAAATTAATGAAATAAATAAATATTGCAAAAGGCACGAGTGAAACTTGATCATCCCATGAAGGAAGGGAATTAAGTTTAAGAAGTTATATTCAGACAAAATGAATAGTTGAAAAAAAGAAAAAGGTTTCCGAAAAACAAATGTATTTTGGAATTCCGCAAAGAAAACAACAAATATGTGGTAGTTGCTGGATCTATTTTTTCACACCATGTTATATCTTTCTTCTCTTGGAAATTATGACACTATTTTTTCCTTAACAGCTAATTCATTAGTTATTATTTTAGTCCCAAACTCATGTTTTATGAAAAGAATATTAAATTAAGATTTGTTGGCTTTTATCAGTTTCCTCATTCTTAATATTCGTAATAATTTACGGTACTATTTTAAATTATGAAATGTTATGTCCTTGCTTTCGGATTGAAAATCATTCATTTTATAACGACGATATTAATACAAAGTTCACGGAATTTTATCTAAACTAATATAAACGAAAGAAGACCATAAGCTAGCAATTGTACTTTAAGCAAAGTACAGTTTGTTGCTGTTTTTTATTTAGGTTTGTTATGTTACAAAATATTTCTTGTCCCAAGTATAACGTTTTAGTCCAGCGTTTATTTGTTCATCATAGAAACCTTATCAAAACAAAAGATAATTCTAGGAAACACAACAAAACAACAAATATAAATAGAAATCCCCCTAAAAAAAGAGAAAGAAAATTGAACAAACAAGAAAAACACACAGAAAACTGACTAAAATAACCGAAAGGATGTTTAACAGACACAAGCCGTGGACGACGACCAACCACGACGTGAGCACCCCAAAGTCAGACAAATCGACACAGTAAAACGGACATTTGTTAATGTAAAACAACAGAGAACAAAGTGAAAAAGATCAGAAAAAAGTTACGTTTGCTTAGTAAACGTTGAAATTATTTAACTAAGCATAAGGGAAGGAGAAAAGGAAATTAAATTAGTCAGAAAATACCAAAAATATAAACTATATAACGGTATAGAAAAGTTTAAAAAAAAAAACGCTGTGAAAAAGACTTTTTTTTAAGTTAAACCATTAAATAATTGGAAGAGGGAAGCTATAATTTATGATCTCATGTTTTATTGAGATCTGCTGCTGAAGTGGTTTTAAAATGTTTGGGTGTCTTATTTCCCGAGACTATTTGGGCTACAAATTTTAATATTAATCTCTGATTTGTTTGGTGTATTGGTCTTTGATGTTGAGAAGCCCTCCTGTTAGTAGAGAATCTTAAAATGCCGAAAATCGAAACGCCATTTTTCTGTATAGAAAAGTTAAGAAAAAAACGAATTACAAAAGACACAACTACAATAAAGGACAACTAAATAACTGAAGAGGAAAATAACAATTTTATTAATCTGCTGCTGATGGTCGGTCCCGACACTATCCAAAATGAATGGAAGTAACACAGCAAATTTTTCGGAAGTGGTTCAAAAAATGTTTGGATTGTCCTCGATTCCAAAAGAAAATCTTGAGATGCTGGAAATTGAACTCTGCTACTAGACAGTATAGAAAAATTGAAATTGAAAAAACAGCTAACGAATTAAAGAGGAAAACAACAATTTATCTTGTATAATTTTGTTGAAACCACCTTCTAATGTCCAGTTCCACACTACCCCCAGAATGAATGGAAGCAACACAGCAAGATTTTCCGAAGTGATTATAAAAATGTTTAGATTGTCTTCGATTCCAAGACTTCTTCCTAAACCTGATATAAAAAAAGCAATGTTATTGGTTCCTGCAATGGCAACTTTCATACAATTGGTTAATAATAACCTTATTGTTAATGAATTCCGTTCACACATCATGTGAATTAACATGTCAATATACATATATATTGAATTGTCATAATAATTTACGCTAGTTTTAAGACGTTTCCTATATTTCTCACTAAATTTCACATTCCCGTTTACATGTTATCCTGAACATATCCAGTTTTTCTTCTTCTATATATATATTTCATAGTTCTAAATCACTCTGTGCAATTCCCAAAAACATCGATTCAAAGTTCCATTCTCCCCCATAAATATTAAATAAATTTCGTGAATTTATATAATGTTTTTAACAAAGTTCAAATTTTTCTCTATTTTCACAAATACATACCATTAAATAACTTAATCTTTAAATGCATTTCTAGAACATATACATAAGTATTCCGCTGTAAGAGTTCATACTTCAGGTGACAATATGGAGCAAAAATCATTGGTGCGGATGTGCAGTTAAAATATAAGGTGCCTGCCGTAGAATATGCATTCTAAAACCTATGAGAGAACTAGTTCACAGTTTGCGTTATAGCTTTGTAAACGTAATATATTCTGAAAAAGCTAACGGGAATTTATCATTTAAAACCCCGGCTAGAACGAATTGTTAAAATTGTTTTCGCTAAGTTGGTTCAAGAATTCTCTATACTTACGCGCAGTTTGAGCGCGAAATGTCATTTAGTTTGTTTACAGTGCTCGATTTTGTCTGTTCATCTCAACTGTGATTTTGTGATTTTAGCAATCGATAAAAATATCAGACAAAAAATTTATCTGAAATTGTGTGTATCGACATATGAGCATATGAGTGGTACAGTGTATTTAAAAGCAGTCGAGATATGTGGTACGTTATTTACCTTGCTGATCGGCTGTTAATGAAGAGTGTCTGAAAATAGTCTTTCAAATTCGTACTATTTTACATGACCAAAGGACCTGCATTTTTCTTCAGAAACTCAGTCGCCTAAAGGCTGCTGAAGACCTGCTAGAACGAGTAGATTCCAACCCCACATTCATAAAACTCCTTATAAAAGGTGGGGAGGCATGCCATGCAAATTAGTCAATAAGCATCGAAAAGTTAATGTATTGTTGACTGTTTTCTTTGTTGGCAAGGGTAATAAAATTCATGGCTTTTGAATCACGATAGCCCACCATCTCACAAGGCTTTCATGGTGAACGGATTACTGATCAAAAACTCAACAAACATCATCAAATATCCACCGTATATCTGAGAAGGTCACCGTTATAATTTGTAAGTCTTTTTCAAAGTAAAATAAAATTTATTCTAAAGGTAACGGTAAATATTAATAGTTGTTAAATTAGATTTAACTACAATATAAGCTACATTTGGTTATAAAGTTTTAATTAATACAAAATTAATTTCGAGACACGAAATTTTAAATGTGAATGAGGTTCCATTTAGTTTTGAGAATAAATTAAATTAAATTAGCCTCAAACAGACTTCTATTAACGATGGTGGTGAATATTGAAGTAAAATGATATAGGAACCATCTTTATGTTCTTGTCTAATGTTGATTCAGAAATAAAAGAATTCTGCTAACCCGTGCCCACATAATGTTGTATTATCATTTTTGTTAACGAATTTGCACTCATGGGACAAAAATCTGTGAAAAACAATCTTTTTTTATTTTCGCACCAACTGAAGCAGGCAGAGGAAGAAAAAGGCGAGTAACTTCACAGGCTATATCGTACTAATAGCTCGAACTTCACGCTACTTGTTTCAATTTGCATGTTTGTTACAAACCAGATATATTTTACTAGTATATCTAGCTGTTTATAGAGTGTCCAGGTAAAAAAAAAACATAAGTCATCCTACCTATTGTGTATAAACTTCTACCAGAAAGAGTTCTCTTTTGACCACAAGACAACGTGTAGCGCATGGTCGTTCACTTTGGAATTTAATTCAGAAGAATTGGAATTAAAACTGCAACCAATGATACCCTTTTAAATACTCGAAATCATTCATTTACTTCTGCCTATTGATAAAAGATATGTAGTCATTGACCTTTCCCTTATTGTTACCTATTCTTCACGCATACACAAATTGTTTCATAACACATGCAGGTAACACTCCGAATTCTTACTGGTCGAAAACAACAAATGTTATATTCCACATCGTTCGCTTCATCCCCACAATTTCCTTTCATTTCTCTTCTTAGGGTCGCATCAACAGTTTTTGTATTATCCCTCTAACAGATATTTAAAATTTTGTTAAAACAAATGTAACTTTAAATACAATTTATCTTTCCCTTTTAGCTCTTTTATTCACACGGTAGGAATTAGAACCTTTTCCGTACAAAAGGAATACTACAAGAAATTTCTATTTATCTTTCGCTTGCAAATGAAAGATTAAATGTTTGTTTTTCTTCTCACAAAAAATTTCTTAGATATTTCGATGAACCAACCATTCTTGCTGCAAATGTTTTCTTCAAATAAGGTAAAAGAGCAAACATAGGGAGACAAATGATTTGAGTATATTCGTAAGATGCAGTAGAAGTAGAAAAGGCCTGATACCTGTGTGTTGGTAATGTGTGCAGCAAGGATGTTTGGATGCTGCAATTTACAAAAATAAAGTTAATATAATAATAATTACTAACTACAATTCAAATTAAATGAACAAAATTTTGATTAATTACAGAACATTTGTTTGATATGTATGTAAAGAATTTAACAATTACTTTCTTCGAAACAGCGGTTTTCTAATGCAGCATTAATAACGATCTATGTATGTGCTTTTCAAATCTCGTTTTCACAAGGAAACATACGAACGCTTTGCAAGGATTAATAATGAATGAAATAAACATGTTGGTTTAGGAAGAAAGCGGATCTCATTTATATTCAATTATTTTGATTTTCTAAATCATACATCTGTAACCAAAGTATTAAAATTAGGAATACAATACAATATGGTCTTAAATATAGTACATGAAGAATTCATAATTTTTTATGCAAAGATTCTTCGTCTGTATACATGGGGTAATCTTACATATGGCTTCTAGTCCAGCAAGTCTAACCATGTACTCCCAATACTTAGAATGTCTGCGTAGTCGTCAGTTTTATAGTTCGTTACAATTTTAAAATATAACTAAAATTCGACAGAGCAATGCATGGAAAAGATTCCCTGATAATCCCACCAAATATACAGCAAAACTTTTCTGACTGCCAATCCTTGCTTGGCCACCGTTTGCGTCAACTTAGTGCAATTCGGCCTCAACCGTTTTAGGTTGACGTTGTCCTAAGTGACCCTTTTTCGTCAAGTTGGTTACAGCTACAGTGGCGGGTCATATTAGTTTTCACACGTTTACAGAAAACTATATCTTTAGGACTATATTAATCCATTCATAATGTAATTGCAACATTTCCAAATATTTGTTTAACAATTTTGGTTTTAGAATTGTAATTCCAACTACATTCATTATCACGCTCTTGTGAACTAGAAAACTAGTTTGTAACACGAACAGTCAATAATGTGAAGCTGTTTAGGGCTTTGTAAATAAATAAATTAATAAATTAATGAAATTGAAAATGAATTCCGCTTAATCCGTATGCAACAAATGTTACAATGTTATCAATTTAAAGAATGGGGGAAGTAGGTTGGTGACGTTTTTGCTCATTTCACATTATTCCATTATTTAAA
Organism: Philornis downsi; assembly: GCA_019455685.1. Lineage (NCBI taxonomy): Eukaryota > Metazoa > Arthropoda > Insecta > Diptera > Muscidae > Philornis > Philornis downsi. Next base: position 5,920 of record JAHXMU010026581.1, read on the forward strand.
CTCATTCCGACTGACTTATACCGCCGCTTAACGGTTAATACATTCGATTATCGATCTTGATTTCTATCCCCAATGCATTTTTAAGCGACAATCATCTCGATGTTTACTGGCAACTCTTTAATAGCCGAGTAATCTGGAAGTCTATTACGAAGCCGAACCAATTGTGATTCTCCGATGCCTGCCCTTGACAATGATGTAAGAGAAATTTACTGTTCAATAAATCAAAGTGCTCCAAATATCCACTCTAACGGTGCCCGAACACAGGGAATTGTTACCTAGAATGAGGTCCGTTCGTGTGAATTTTATATAAACGTTTCCGAAGTAAAAGTGATTAGTAAATGTTTCTGTATATTGCATTAGTGACATATAGAATATAATATGCTGCCATAAAACGATTGATGAGGTGGGATTATACTTTTTGCTAGTAATTATACCACCCTTGTGCATGTATCCTTGCATCCTTTGACAGAATGCATCAAGATACAACGAAATAAAAAAAGTACATGCTCTGATCAGAAATAATGGAGGCCAATCTCGTTTATGCTTCGAGGGCGTTACGTTAGGATTGAAGGCGGAACGAACATTTTCTCATCTAATTGCATTTAGCTGTAGCTTTACTACATCCATCCACATATACTAAACGTTGACCTCGGCGGATCGATGGCTAAGCAATATTAAGAAGTGCAGTGTAGTCGCATAAAATAGTTTATATGCGAAAGGGACGAGTTTCAAAGTAACTGCTCATTTAATCTGTAGTTCATATGGTAAAGAGGGGGGCCTCTAGATATGAGTTCATTGGTATAGCAAGTTAGAGATAGCTGAAATTATAAATGTTAAAACACCGCCACTGTGCGAACATTTGTTTGACTTGAGAACTTTTTCTTTCTTTACGGATGTTTTTTGAAGAATCTTGAAGGAAATTAATGATTTCTTTGTATTGTATTTACTTTGGCTACATAACGATTATTCTGAGAATTATGATAACACTATTTTCCCTGTAGAATTGAAATTTGTAGCCGTAATTGGTATTGTGATGAAGTTTTACGTTACTGTTCCCTCCATCCACAATGGAGTAGCAAGCATGAGACATTTTCAACCGGAGAACTCGGAGGTAATGTTAAAGATTAATGATAATTCTAATCAGAATCTTGTCCTGAATCATAATAATATATACGAGTATTACATCTACTTCCATATGACCATCAAAGTGATCTCGTTCGTTCTTATCTTCGGTAGGATTGGGACTCTCCGATTGACGAGATTTGTCTAATTTGAAAATATCCTATCCTATACCTAGTCAAACAACTGAAAACTCTTATTTGTTTATTTTTTTGAATCAACACTAAAATTATATGTATCACTGCTGACCTAATGAAATTTCAATTATGTAGTTATTAAATTATATGTTATTAAATTACAACAAACCAACTCTCTTGTTGGAGTTTAATTTATATCGGCCAATTAATTCCCCCAAAATTTTTGTAACTTTCGCAAACACATTGGAGCCAATTTCTAACTAGAGTTTCTCCAACTTAATTGCATTTCGGGATCACATTTGCCGATTAGTTTTGTTCTGTTATCTGTTGGACAAATATGCCCATTTGTTTAGAAGTTGCAGATATTGTTATAATTCGATGATTATTCGCCTTCTTCTTCTTAGGTGGCGACTGGAATAGACATCCTTATCTATTATATGCCGCCCGTAGAAAATGGTTGCAAGCGCTTCGATCTTCTGCGCTCCTCGTCCAATTCGTCATATCAAGTTTCGATAGTATTTCAAAAGCCTGGTCCTTTCAACGGAGTTTTGATCGCCCTTTTCTGCGCCGCCCATCGAGTTCGTTGCCGGAGCATTTGGGTCCATCCGCACAACATGACCCAGCCAACGCAATCGTTGTATATTAATGCGTTTGATCACGTCGATGTCGGCATATAACTCATACTGCTCATTGTTCATGCGACGTCGATGCTCTCCGTTAACGATGATGAATCCATATATTTTCCGGAGTATTTTCCTCTCGAGAGTACTGATGCATCTGTTTGCGTCATAACGGGAGAGGGCTTTATCATTGAATCGCTTAGCCCATAGTAACATCTGTTAGCAAGCAATACTCTCCTCTTTATCTCCATGCTGACATCATTCGCTTTGTTTACAGCGGAACCGTGGTAGATGAATTCTTCCACCACTTCAAAATTATAGTTGTCAATGTTCACACAGCGTTCCAAACGAGTAAACTCTTTGTTCGTTGAAACCAATAACTTTATTGTTTTGTCCTCGATTACCACTAGACTCATTTTCGCTGCTTCCTTCTCGATGCTTGAGAAGGTTGCAGTAACATCTCGCAGTTTTCTACCAACAATATCTATACCATTTGTATATGCGTGTAACATATGGCTTTTATTAAAGGTGGTACCGGACGTGTTAACTGCAGATTTCCTTATAATCATCTCCAACAATATGTTGAAGAGGTCGCACGATAGACAGTCGTTCTGCCTAAATCCTCGTTTGGTGCTAAAAGGCTCGCTTACATCTTGACCTATCTTTACTGGAGACATCGTGTCAGTCAGCGTCATCCTACAAAGACGTATAAGCTTCGCAGGAATTCCAAAATCGGACATGGCCTCATACAGTTTTTGGCGTATAGGGCTATCGAAAGCAGCTTTATAATCGACGAAAAGAGTGCACGTATCGATCTGTTTTTCTTGGGTCTTATCCAGAATTTGTCGTAGTGTGTATTGTTGAATTACCAGGTCTAAAGCCACACTATTAAGGTCCAATCAGGTCAATTAGAATTGGCTTTAATCTTTCATATATCACACTCGACAGGACCTTATCAGTGGGTAAACGACTGATACCGGGATAGTTTTTATAAACACAGGACATAGTACACTCAAATTCCAATCATAGGGCACGTTTTCCTCGTGTTCCATACCCTGTACTTCTTATCTCTGGGCTTCACCTCTATCCCAGTACCTTTCTAGTTCCTCACTCTCATGCTCTTTCCACAGCCGCTTTTCTGCCTAAAAAGTTGGTATGCGTCTCTTCTCTGCTCCTTGTAGCGCTCCCTAACTTCACGCGATGCAATTGGCTGAAGCGTTGCCCTGTATGCAGCATCCTTTTCTTCAGACACTATGTGGCATTCTTTATCCTACTAGGGCTTGTCTGAGCGCGGTTTCTCATATACAAGTATGGTTCTCGCAGCAGTTGCCATAGAATGCGCAACATGTTGCCACTGTGCGTCAGGAACATCAGGATCAGGGGCGTTTAGTTGTAGTAGTTGAGAGAGTTTGGTGGAGTAGGCTGTGCCTATCTCAGGGCTGTGCCTATATGCTGCCTTGCGGCGCCGAGCTTCCTTCCTGCCTCGTTACGAACATTTCTCATTCTGCTTAATCTCGTGCGTATCTTACCTGTGACCAGATGGTGATCCGACTCAATATTAGCACCACGTCCATAACACTAGAAGCAGACCCTCTTTCTTCAAAATCATTCATTACATGACAAATAGTGCGTCTTGTTGGCACGTTGTTTCTCCCAAAAATTTCACGTTACTTTCTCATTGTCACAGTAATCGATGATTGATTTTGATAAAATGTTTTAACGATAAAACACATTTTTCCATAATAAATTTGCCACGTCTCTACTTCCCGACTGCCAAATATGAACTGTCAAGACTAATGTTTACGAAAATGGCGGCAAAACAACGTAGTATACCTTCTCGACGGACACCCGTTACTTATTTCTATTATACATATATATTTGATTATTAATTAACATATTTATTTATTTATTTATCAAGCTTGTAATCTAAAGCCTTCCGGCCAATTATACGTTAATTACAATATGCAACAATTTATATAAAAATAAAAGAACGCTTTATGATTTAAGTGATTTGAATTCAAACGATGCTGCAAAAGCTGACAAAATTTGGCATCTGTGGGAATTATTAACCAATGCGACCCCCGCACAACAGTCGATTGACGATTTTGGCACATAATGCAATTCTTTAAGATACAAACAAATAAGTTAAAATTCGGTATTAAGTAAAAGCGAAGTCTTGTTAACGTTTGTAATACATTTGAGGAACGCAGTAAGCCTTCTTTGAGCATAAGCATCTTGGTTTGGGTGTTTCTTTTGGCATTACCAAAATATCCCTTGATTGATGAATTGTATCAAACTTCCTTAAAGCCTTTGCCTTTTCATTAATTATGAATTATTGGATTAAACTGATTGTACTTGATGAACGCACTTTCGTTTTCATCATGCATGACATGTCCTATATTCCTTGAAACACTTTTCATAATTATTTTCAACTTTAACTTGTGCTACATTGTTGGGGTCCTCTTCATTTTCTTCTTTTTGCGGTGATTGTTCAAGCACATTATATGTTTGTCTTCTGCAAGCCAGTCGGGCCATATAAGTACGTGTTTTACTTTTGTGTTGTTTTGCTATGCAAGGATGTTGCTTGGAGAACAAGGGTATGTTGTTTATTTGGTTGCGTTGTAAGTGTCTGTGCCTGGATGTGTTCTTGTCGTTATCTGTATCTCATGATGCAATTTTATCATTTAATATGTTATCATGACGCCTTTAATAGTTTTCTTTTGCTTTCTTTACTTTCCTATATGTACTTTCATTTAATGCCTGAGTGTGATGACAATGTTGGTGTTGTTTCCCTCAAGCCGGCCGGCTCCCTTTTAATTGCTTAAGGATGTTTGCATGTGGTGTATTGTTGTTGTTGTAGTGGTTATGGTGGCGGTGGTGTGTTAAATATTCTTGTGGTGACATACTACAGATCCTTTGACACAACTACTTATTTATTGTGTATGTGTGGAAGCCGACACACAAACAGTTTCATGAGTTTATACTTCGTTCTTTTGGCACTCTTATAATTTTTATTTTCTTTCATTTCGTTCTTTTTTTTTTTTCTTTCTTTGGCAGCGAACATATACTAACACTCACTCTAACTGCCATATACGTACTTTCAGCTTGCTCGTCACCACTTCATAGCTCATATTCGATATGATACCAAGATTTTCTAGGTAATACCAATTTGTTTTCGTGTTTTCCTCAACATATGGCTGTTACTATTTCTACTATTTTTTGCTTTCGTTGTCTCTGGTTGTTGCAGATGGTTTTTTGTCATTGAGCTATAAAAACTATAGACAACAACAAAGATACATAGAGATGCTTTTGGGTGTTGTTGGTATACCCGGTATGCTGCATGTACCCATCCGTCCGTCCGTCTGCCTCTTTCGTTTCTTTGAAGTGGCATTAACGTTTCGACTGTTTTTGTAATTTCTGGGTTTTCTTAATTATCCTGTGCTCTGTGAAGCAAAAAACGATCAAAAGGGCAGCAAACGTGAAGCGCGTTGCTTAACTACAGGGAATCTTAAGGAAATGTGTGTGAGACACGATTGCTTGTTAAACTTTTCTAAATTCAAAGAGGTTAATGATGATTTTCTTGTCAAGTTTAAGCAATTTTTGAAGATATTTTTTTGGTACCAAAAGGATTTTTTAATTTCTTTATATAAAATGTAAACCTACATTAAACATAAAACATACATTCGTGTGCTTTATCGTAAACGATGGTGAGGTAAATGTCCTGCCCATAGAAACCTCTCAACTGTTTCATCCTTGTGTTTATATAACAATTACATATAAGTCATGTATATGCTTACGTACACAAAGAAAAGTATCCTGTTGGGTGGGGGCACCTTTCACATTGCTTAAAATTTTGTATGCTTTCGTTTTCTGAACCTATGATAATTTTTTAGTCGTTTGTTGTTGGGTATTTTGGCACCAGGTTAAGAAAATGTTTTACCAACTATCTATAAACTAGTAAGGATATTAAACAAACAAGGCGTGTGTGTGTGTTAATATAAATAACAGAAAGGCGGCAGCAGACGTTTCCTTGAATAGTTACAAAATTCATATAAAGTTAATCGACACACAAATCTGTTTAAATTTTGAGTAATATTTTTTTTTGAAAATCTTAAAGCGGAAGAGAAAATTATGTAAAGATGAAGAATTTTAGGCCACGTGTGTTACAGAATATGTTGTTTTAGACCTCCTAAGTGTAACACTCAAAATATAAGCAATAGAGACAAAAAAAAATCACACTGCTCGAGAAATTGGACGGAAATTAAGAATCTTAGATGTCATAGACGTACGAGTATACGTTTATACCATACGACATATAATACGGAATATATTGATTGAAATCTGTTGATTATAGCACTCAGCAATATAAATAAAGGGTGATTTTTTAGTCGTAGTTTTTTTTTTCTTTTTTTTTTCAATCGAATAAAACACTCAAATTTGCATCATATATTAACATTTTTTTATTGGAATCGATAAATTAGTCTTTGCCATTTAATTTTTAGGGATAATTTCATGTAAATGTTGTCCGCAGTTTCGTCTCAAAATGTCCATTCGGAAGGTTCAATTTTCCGTCACATTTTCGAGCATTTCGGCCTATATTCCACGAATAACGGGTGTTATGTTGTCCTGTAAGGCTTCAACAGTGTTCGACTTCTCCATATAGACGACTTGACATAACCCCACAAGAAATAATCAAGAGGCGTTAAGTCGCACGATGTTGGGGGCCAAATCGAGAGATAAGCTGCTCACCAAATTCATCCCTCAACATATCCATTGTTTCACGAGCAGTGTGGCATGTTGCATCGTCCTGATGAAACCGCATGTCAACCAAGTTCAACTCAGTCAATTGGGCCAATCAGTTAATTCCTTGTGGTTGAGTAACACAAGCCCAATCGCTGAGAAAATTTTTTTGTTTACAGTACACGGTTTTGAAAGTTCATTCATTTCGAATGAACTTTCTTCTCACAAAAGGCAGCCGAACACGTACTAGAACTACTAAATTCCGATCTCACATTAAAAAAAACACATTTTAACCAGTGACGAGACAATTCGCAAGCTTCAGAATAGGTCCTTCCAGCTTCCAACAACGTCTAAGTCAACTAAGAGTCAAGGCAATGCTAACAGTTTTCTTCGATTGTCGCTGTGTGGTGCACTTGAAATTCTTGCCAAAAGATCAGACGACAAATAAAGAATTTTGTCTGGGCTTTTTGCAGCGTTTCAGAGAACAAATTTATGCAGAGAAAACTCATCTCACGAAACTATCATTATTAACGAATTTCTGTTCATTCACATGATATGTCTCCCGCTGACTTTTCCCCTTTCTGAAAACTTTAATAACCGCTTCGGGGCACTCGTTTCCAGGTCATATAATGTGTGATAGAAAAAACAACTCTTGGCGAGAACTGAAGTCCTTTCCCGAAAATGCGTTTGAAAATTGTTTTAATGATTAGATTATGCGCTGACATATGTTTTTTGGAAGGGATACTTTAAAGGCGATGTAATAAGTTTGAGTTTTATATTATATTTTATGTTTTATTGACCAATTCTCGATACAATTATTAGCCCGTTTTAATGAGAGTGGGAGGGGAGGAATGTCATGCAGACAATGCCAAATTAAATAACTGATTGACTACTGGATTTTCGTTGTTTTGCCAATTGAAGAAAAGAACAAAGAAACAAATTGCATTATTTTTCGTAATTTTATAGATTAGCTGCCTTTTGAATGATTTAATAATAATTTTTGTCACATTTTTTTGATAGTGTTCTTTCCCTTCTTCTTGCCTCCTTTCCATTCAAAATGATTGACTCTTCTTAGTAAGGATCGTATAACATTCCTAAAAATCTCAATTTTTTGGGCAAAATCAAGCATAGGTAATTTTACGTTATTTGGAAATAACAAAGGAGTGAAGAGAACCAAATTGTAATCAAATAATGTAAATGATGAATTGTTTTAACAATTCCTTTTTTTTTAGAACCGCTTTACATTAGCCCCTCCTATCACACTATTTCAATTTCGGATCTTTCTTTTATTGCATTGGCGCATCTTTAAACAGATTCACCTTTTCAATATATAAATGTTTAATTTATGATCTCCATGCTGTGTCTGTTGCCCCCCAAATATGCTTCGTAGGGGGTTGGTTTTCATTAGAAAGTATGTTGTGCATTAGTCTTTTCCTCTCCTGCATTCGAATAATGTTGTTTTTCTTGTCTTACTCGGTCCTATGTCGATTTGTCTTTTCAGTTTATATCCTGTTTCAAGTAAAATTTCACAAAGAAAGAATATACAGGAATAATAGCAGCAATGCAGCTGCTTTCTTCTTTAAAAAATGTAAGAGATGATAAGTCCTGTTTAAATGACGTTGTGTTGTGTCTTTTTTTTTTTCTTTACCCTTATTCTGTTGAGTTTTTCTGACATAACATGTTAAATTTTAATCGTTTTCCTTTCTTACGAAAAAGATATTTCATGTTACCTTCTGTTTTCTTTCATTTATCTATATTGCATAGTTTATAATATTCTGTCAGAAAAAGGGTATACCAAACTGCAGGGTGAATTTTTAAGATTTAAGTTTTTCTAGTTGGCAGCACTGGTTGGTAATGGCGTCCAATAGTCATCTGTCAATGTGAAAAGTGTACAATATACTCTGCCATTTCATCATGGAAAGCCTAACAAACAAGCAACGATTGCAAATCGTTGAAATTTATTATCAAAATTCGTGTTCTGTGACAAATGTGCATCGTTTGATACGACCATTATATGGTCGTCGTAATCGACCTGCTGAATCAACAATTCGTGCTGTTATCTTCAAATTTCGCACCAAATTTACTTTGTTAGATATAAAACCATCGACTCCCATGCGTAGAGTGCATACCGAAGAAACTATTGCAGTCGTAGCGACCAGCGTTAATAGCGATCGTGAAATGTCAATTCGTCGCCGTTCTCATCGATTGTTCATGTGTTACTCAACCACAAGGAAAATTTTTTATGTCAAGTCGTTAGTCTATGTGGACAAGCCGAAAACTACAGGCCGAAATGCTAAAAAAAATTGGGCCTTCCGAATGGACATTTTGAAACGGAGCCGCGGACAATATTTACATGAAATTATCTTTAAAAATTAAATGGCAAAGACCAATTTCTCGATTCCAATAAAAAATTTTAATATATGGTGCATTCGATTTTTAAAAAAAAAATACGATTAAAAAAATCACCCATTACAATATTTTTTTTTTACAGAAAAACTTTTTGACATTCGTCATATATGTTAGTATATATGATGGAACAACTCTTCATAGAAATTAATTTGGCAGGAACAATCAAAAACAGATGGGTTTGAAAAACAAAAAAGGGTCCTTAGATGATTTTAGAACATAAACATTATTTTAATAATCTTTGCTTTTATTGAAATCAATGGCCAGTAGGAAAAACGACTTAAGTGGAGTTAGAATAAAATTCAATTTGTTCGTTACTACTATTGTTGTTATCTGGACACATATTTATATTCAAACCCCCATCCCAAAATTTGATATAGTCCAAAACAATAATTTTAAAAGAAAATTATGTAATATTGCTGAATATTTATATATGTATGTAATATTTAATGCTCTTAAAATGCGTATTATCGTCTAATCTCGATATCAAAATTTCGTGTATTTCGAAAGTTATAACAAATTCAAAATGAAATTTAATTGGGTATTGAGTTGCTTCCATTTGTAAGCGCAGAAATATATCGATACTCTTAACGATATTAATTCCAAAATCTAGTCTACGAACTCGGAAATTTATATTGTCAAGGACATGAAATTGTTTTTGAAGATTATGTGTGAATGTGAATTTCTCTGTTAATGACATAATCCAATTATAAAGCATTTTGAATTCAAAACAGTTCAAAAGCTTCCTTTATTAATTTCCTTATTCAATAAATAGTTGGAGTATTAAATAAAGCATTTGAAATATACCCATTTTTGTTCTACATTCATTTAAAGATTTATTTCTCTTTTTTTTCTTATTCCGCATTTTCCCATATTTCGCTATGCTTTAAATGAGCACTGCTATTTTAAATTCCTCAAAATTCCAAAATAATCCCATTTCTTTCGTATCAACTTGAAAATTTGTTTGCCTCTTGATCATTCTAAAAATTTTTTTAACGAGTAGTTGTATTAAATCCGTCATAGAATTCCTTTGACACTTTATTCACGTGCATCACTTTATCAATGTAATCCTTTTGCGTTTTCTGTTCCATTGCCAATTGATCGTTGCATTCCATAACACGCTCAAACTCTCTTAGACGCTTTCGTTCCATTTCCAAATCTTTCAGTTGCAAATCGCGATCCATATTGAGAGCATATTGTTCCCATTGCTTATCAATCAATTGTTGTTCGGTTTCTTGTTTCTTCTTTTCTATTACTTGTTGCTCTTGATCTCGTCGGAAATTCTTCAGCTCTTCTGGTGTCATGCCGCGATACATAAAGGCAATCTTTTTGTTTGGATTCGTTCTAGACTGAGCTACATCCGGATTTTCGGTCAACATATCACTGGTTAGCATATTATAAATTTCTGCCATATCATCTTCAGTTTTTTCCTTTTGTTTGCGCAAACGTTCCTCCCGTTTGTGGCGGGCCATATCACAATTGTATTGGCGTATCGAGTCTACAATTTGATTGCGTATTTTCCGCTCCGAACTGGCCATATCTTCTAAACGTTGATCCCTTGATAATACAGATTCTTGCAATACTTTGTCGGCTTGTAAACGGGCATTCTCCGCCTGTTTCTTCTCCTTGATCTGTTGATCAAGCCAGGCTCTCTGCTGTTCTCGTTGTCTTCGCTTACGCTCTTGATTTCCCAAATCTTCACCCAAAAATATCTGAGCACTTGATATGCCCAAAGATAAGTCATCATCAGCAATGCGTACTGGTTGTGATTTCTTAATGGCATCAGGATCATTAAGATCAAATTCCCGACGATGTTCTTTATTTTGAAAACGACAGCGATAATAGTTGATATCACTCTCCACTACACGTTTTCTTTTCTCCAATTCTAGTTCCTTAGCATGGATAACTTTTTGCATCATGTCAGTTTGTTGTTCATAAAGATGTTCTTGCTCCTCTTCTATTTGGCGTATTTTATTCTTTTCGGCTATTTGACGCTCAAGGGCGTCCAAATCAAGCTATGGAAAAGAGAAAGGGAAAGGAGTTTCCATAATCTAAATGAATGAATTTTTATTTATAATTAATCTCAGACTGTGTCGATTATCAGATAAGCCGCCAGTGAGAGTAATATGATCTTCAATATATTAGCAGAAGTTGGGCAGATCAGAAACGTACAGATACCAGGGACCAAACTCTCCCAGAGCCGAATCCTATGGATATTATCTGGATATTATTGGAAATTCCATGTACTACTTATGGACTATATTTTTATTTTTTTTTTTTTTTAACGTAATGTTAATTTGTATTTTAAATCATGTACTTTGGGACAAATTCTAAATAGAGACTTGGATTGGAATTTATTTTGGGTATTCGTCGTCAGATTCGATTGTTGGAGAAGCTTAGCCTTGAAGCTTCCAACAAAATAGATAGATTGCAAGCATATAAATGCAAATATGTCAAACTGATCGAAAGAAGATTAACGGTGCCATTATTAGGATCCACTCTCGGAATTCATCCTCATACCTGGTTATTGAAAAGATGTATTGCGATACAAGGGGCGAAGAGAAACGAAAATAGCTGCCAACATATCAAACGAATAGAAAAAAATGCCGATCACGCTTTTATATATATCATAGAAGAGAAACGAAGTCGTTCACGGCTTTAAAAGATTAAATGTTAGATTAGTAGCAGCAGATTTTTCTTGTTTAATAGGCTTTGATATCACTTTGGTTCGAGTTCACGGTATTTACCCTTTATTACCTATAAGAAGCCTATTGCAATAACCTCTATATTAACACTCTTCGTGCTTTCAGGCTTAATATAAATCGTTTCATTAAACATTTGAGATATTTAGTTTGCTTGATCCCGCAGAGTATCTAAGATGGTTCAGTTCGTTTCAGGATGGTAGCAACACCATATCGTCCCTGAATCTACCAACTTACTATAACGCCATATCATGATTGATGCAAAAGAACAAAAATTCCCGAATCAGAGTTTTCATAATAATCGTTCTATGTTCAATGTTCAATATTCAATGTTCAATATTCAATGATAATCTGTTTATATTCCTGATTCCTGACCAAAGACATTAACATATTGGATTTGTGTTTATAAAAATTGTCCTTAATTCTAAGGCCTAAAACCGTCATCCTTGTTAATCTTTTTGAAATTAAGAGCATTAGACTGAGTGAGGTAATGGAAAACGAATATAGCTATTAACACCCCTTAGAAGGTAATAGAAACAAATTTGCTGGTGCCACTATATATGAAAAGTAGTGGGGAATAAAACCCTTTATAATTTCATATAAAATTGTTTATAGTTTCGACAAAGACCTTCATGTCTTCTCATTTTATACATCATATCGTTCTTGGAACCAACCTTGATGCTTCTTGCTATCTTCGATGGAAAACAGAATTTCCAAATCCAAATTCTCAAGATGATCGGAATATATACCAATATGTATTGCATTCGATGGCAATCAGATTGTATTTGGGAGTCCAGGCGAGATGCCTAAGTCATATTTAATTATTTCACATTTCATAACTAATTTTTCAAATTCTCTTTATAACTATAAAACAGATCGGAGGCTGAAAACAATATGGCTCAAGGATTATAACCTGAACCACCTTCAAGCTGGTGGAAGAAAACCAACGAACAAGAAAATTAAAGTATTCATCAGCCCATATCACTTTGGGCCCTTCGAACGTTTAATGGGAAGTGACGTGAAATAGCAATCAACAATCGACTTAATGTCGAGTCCTCCTTTCAACTAAAGATTGCATATGCTGACTAAATCAAAGCCAAATTCCTTTGCATTCCAAGAATAGGATATGGATGAGCTTCTCACAATCTATCAGCTTTCACGAATTAATTTTTAGACTCACTTAAAGGGACCTACAACTTAATGACTATTCCGAACGTCAGTTTGGAAAGCATTTACTAGAATTATCTATGACTCACACCAAGGTGAGCGCCACTTAAATCAGGAACGATGGTTTTTATGGGCAGTTTTAGCATGCCAGTTAATCGCTGACTACTTTCAATAAAATTCAAGCTGTTTCATTGCACTTAGATGCAAAAAGTCACTGCACCATCTTCACTGAACATAATACTTGATCTATTAAAAAAACATAAAATTACCGAGCCACCTTAGGTATGTCCAAAAAAGCGAGCAAGCAAGGAAAAATTATTGCTTACCTTTCTTTAAAATATTGCTGGTCCTCGCTAGAAACGGAAATAATCAGAGAGCTAAGACTTACAACGTCAAAATCATCTTCATCTACAAAAGGGCAATAGAAAACTGAAGATTCTGCGACATTCAAATCACCTCAGCTAACTCTAAAATGATACAACAATGGCAACAGAACGAAACTGAAGAAAAATTCTTACTAATCTCTCTTCAAAATGTGATCTCCCGGACCAGAAAGAAATACAAAGCGACCTAATAATCGATTAATATAAAAATTCGTATAATAAACTATTAATATAAAAGGGAAATTAAAAACCAAATATTCTGGTAATAAAATGTCAGACTAAATTCTTCGAGATTCGTTTCAAGGACTAACATATCAACTACACCAGAGTTGCTGCAAATACAGCAAGCTAAGGCAGCTTACTATTCTACGAAATTTTCTAATGTAAATCACTTATAGGTTCTCAGCTTAAGGAAACTTTTCCACTCCGTGTTGGAACACCTTTAAAACTTTTCTTGACTAGAGAATTTGCTGGCATGCAATGAAAGTAAATTTAACAGAATGTTCTATGCAAAAACTTGCATAGATTCACATCTTTATGTGGGAAGACTGTCGGTTAAAAATTCCTTTCTTGAGAGTAAATTGTTCTTAGAGACAGAATATCAAATACAGCTTTCTCAAGAATACGTTTACTAATATTAAGCGACTTCTTTTTCGGGCAAAAAATGCCCAACACAAGTTATCATATGTCGAAGATACATTATTGCCAAAATAAAGATTTAGGAATCATTTGTTTATGTCATTTGTATGTTAAGAACTATTTATAACAATACTTTGAACGGATTAAACGCTTTAATGGAAAACAATAGATGCCACTCAGACTCCGAACTCCGATAATGCGACTAAATAATGATAATTTAATTCTTCCAGTTGGTAAATCTTACCCCATACAAACGTTTCTTGGCATTGAAAATACGTTTTTTCCGCTCCTCCTCAAATTGTTTTCGTCTTTGCAATTTTTTGGCCTCATTTAGGTCAGCTTGAGTTATAATATTCGACATTTTTGTAAAGATTTAAATTAAACCAAATAATCCGCTGAAGAATCGTTAAAAATAAATAGTATAAAAGCCGCCTGCAATGACAGATTGATATAATAACAAAAGTTTATTAAATCATTTCAATTGAACAGAAATTTGAAACTTTTCCAAAATATACATACAAAACATAGTTGACTTAAAATCAGTTTCAGCACTTACTCACCTTCTTCCAAAAAAAAAAAAATTGTTGTTTTATTTTTTCTATAACCTTTTGCCGAATTTTTCTTTGTTTTGTGTTGTCTTTAAAACGGTTATAATGCTTGAAATTTCCCCTTTCTCATTGGAGTATTGTTTGTTTTTTGTTTTTTTTTTTTTGGGTCGGAGTTTTTGGTCCCCTTTGTGCTATTCCAAACTTTTAAAGTATTTTTGTTTCGGTTTCCGAGGCTGCCTGGTGGACTTCATTCGAGGTAATTTCTTACTTTTGTAGCTGCTTGTCTGTCGACTCCTTCATCGTCGTTGGGTTATACAATTTGTTTATTTTATTGGTTGCTGGGGAGAATAATATTTGATTACCATAATCAGTTACCATAACTATAACTACATACTCATATGTATATGAGGAGGAGCTTATTTATTGTTTGTTATGTTGTTAAGTGAGAAAGGTTTTAAGAAAATAACATTTTTTTTTTTTCAAATCATTTGGTTGTACAAATTCACAGAAAACCACAAATCAAATATATATCACAAGGCAAATGTATAAATGAAGTCAAAGAAATAGAATGAGTACGCAGAATATTGATATTCAAGGTAAACACATCAGTTAACGCGTTGATTAGTGATGTTTTCTAAGCAGAATATCAACTACAGGGTGGGCCAAAAGGATGTTGGCGGTTTAAATATTCAATTAAAAAAAAACTACGAAACATAAAAAAAATATATTTGTATTTTTAAAAAGTAGAAGCATGGGCATTTTTAAGACTTAAAAATAATGTTGTCCAAATGGCTTCCCTCGGCTGCTTGACACTCTTGGAACCGAAGTCGCAAATTTTGGAAAACTCGTTGAAAAGTTGTTCTCGGTATTTTGTTGCTTTCCAGAATAATGTTCCTCTTCAACTGCTCTAAATTGGTCGGATTATTCTCGTAGACTACCGATTTGAGGTAGCCCCATAGAAAATTATCGCATGGAGAGAGATCGGGGCTACGTGGGGGCCATTCAATATTGCCCCTTTTCGAAATGAGTTTTCCAGGAAAAACATTTTTCAACAGCTCTATGGATACCCTAGCCGTATGACATGTGGCCCCATCCTGTTGAAACCACATCCTCGAGGTATTGCCTTGAAGTTCTTGCAAAGCTGGCACCAAAAAGTCTGCTAGCATGTTGCAATAAAGACTGACTTCTCTTACGTGTTGACTGTTACGGATTTCGCTGAACTGAAACACAAACACGCTTCACAATGTCGGCTGATCTTGCAGAAACTGGGCTACCACGAACCGTAATTGGTACTGATGAGCCGGTTGTTTCGAACATTCTGATCCATTTTCGTATCACATTGGCGCTTGGAACTTCACTTAAATCGTGTAAACCGTGTTCATGCCGATGCAAACGTCGTGCAGTAATCACTGATTTATTGTTTTCGTAATAGGCTCGGGCACAAAATGCACGCTGCACTCCCGTGTACGGCTCCATGGCGACCAACCCGCGCCGCGCGTTACCGAGAAATTGAAGAATTAAATCGCCAACACTCAAATGGCCCACCCTGTATAACAACAAGTCTTATAGAGGTTATTGCAGTAAAATATTTCAGTAAGGTCTGTCTAAAAAATATATAGCATATAGATATACAGGGTTGCCCATATTCGACGGACCCATGTTTTTTAAAAAAAAATCAAAGAAAAAAATAAAAATTTGGCGGTTGGCAATCTTATTCATTTAATTTGTTCCAAGTAGATTTGTTTACATCAATTTTTGAATATGATATCTCTCAAATGGCCGCCTCTGGCGTTGATGGCGTATTGTGCCCTTTTTTGCAGCATTTTCCATCGTTTTCGCCAACATTTCGGCCGGAATAGCGGCTATTTCTTCACGAATGTTGTCCTTGAGCTCTTCTACGGTCCTTGGCTTGTTAACGTAAACCTTTGACTTCAAATGTCCCCACAAGAAGAAGTCAGCGGGCGTCAAATCGGGCGAACGCGGTGGCCAGTCCAAATCACCACTTTTCGACATCAAACGGCCCGGAAACAAATTCTTCAGTAAATCGATTGTTATGCGACTTGTGTGCGGTGGAGCGCCGTCTTGTTGAAACCAGAATTGCCTCATACGCTTTCGACGAATAATTGGCATCACAAAATTGGTCATCATGTCGCGATAACGCTCCTGGTTGATGGTAACAGCATGGCCATTTTCGTTTTGGAAGAAAAACGGCCCAATGACCGTTTTCGCACTAACGCCGCACCAAACTGTGACTTTTTCGTCATGAAGAGGCAATTCTTGAATCTCCTGAGGATTATCAGTGGCGTAAATACGGCAATTTTGCTTATTTACGGTCCCATTCAATGTGAAATGGGCTTCATCGGACATGATAATTTTGTTCCAAAATTGCTCGTCATCATCG
>JAHXMU010026582.1:0-27422 GCA_019455685.1 Philornis downsi
TATTTACAACTGAACTATAAACGTTTTTCACAGCATAAGTATTCAATTGTGCTGAAACGGAAATTGCAATAAAACTTTTTCCGCATACGCACTTTGTTATTGTTGATGTGTTTGTTTGTATGTATGAGCACATGCACTGCTATGTGCCATTTTACTGGTGAGAGTCAAGGAACAACAGCAGCAGCAGAAGTACCAGCTAAAATCTCTGAAGGCTATGGCTTTGTGGACTCCTTCAAAAGATTACTTGTGAACAATACGCTATACCTACCATTTGGACGAACACACTTGTGTACTCAACAATCCGCATTACGTACGGGTACCTGCGAATCCTGTTTAGCAATAATGTGTGTAACATGTTGTTGCTGTATGTTCACATACGGTGAATTATGCACATACATACATACGAGTATGCATGCGTATTAGAGTGTGTTGAAAAACGTTTTTTGACATTTTAAAACGGGCTGGAGAATCGATTGCCGAGATGGCAGTGCTTTTGTGGGATAATTTCGAAAGAAAATGTACGAATATATGCTTTAAACTTTCGGTTGTCTGATCTGAAATTTTTACAATTAATAGAAACATAGTTATAGCGTAATCAACCTGTACTTCTGAATCTGAGATATTTAAGCTCAACAGAATTCATGGTTTGCAAACGATAACACATAAATTTAAAGGAAAGATTGGGAAATTCAAAAAGAAACATTTTATATACCCTTTCTTTAAAAATTTTAGTATGCTTCGATATCGAAATAATATATCTTCACATTTGCCATTTATCAATCCTCACAATATGTTTCTTTTAATTGACGAATTATATCGAAAATGCATAAGTTTTTCAGATTTGAGTTTATGCATTTACACGCAAGTATTTCCCTACTGAAACTGTTTGATATAGTTGTAACACCAGCGAGCCGCCACGACGCACAGTGGGATTGCCTCATACATTTTTGTGCAATAAATATAAGGAGTTGTCGTAGAGTCTTGAAATTCGGCATAGAGCGTTTTATAACATAGAGTAGCAAAAATATAAAGTTTCATGCAAATCGACCACGTTCCATCTAAATCGGCCACGCCCACCGCCCACCGCCCATACAATTCAAAATGAAATTTTCGTATACATTCTTTTCAGTTCGGTAGAAATTCTTGTAACTTGGCATGGATCATCTGTACTACGGAAACAAAAATTTTGGAAAGTTTCAATCAAATCAGCCACGCCCATCGCCTATATTACTCAGAAAAAATAACCATTTCACCCACTACCCGCCTGACTTATTTTCTGCAAAAATATTTAGTAGAATTACCTAAAATAAAATAATTAGTTACATGTGTAAGGAAACTTATTTACTTATTCATCTATCATTTCTTTTACAATATCATCTAATTCCAAATGTTGTTTACGAGGTTGACGCCTAATTGTGACTTTTTTTCATAAAATTTATAACTTTGTTCAGCAGTATAAAATATTATAAGGATTTTTTTCTATAAATCGCAATAATATACTCCCTTCCTTCATTTTATTGCAGTCAGAACATGGAGGTAGCCAGAGCTAACCTTTTTTTCATCCAAGGAAAACTTAGACTGACTGAAATTTCTAGGGTTTTTTTTTAAATTTAAATAGTTTCGAAGCTATTTATGCTATCCAGTTGTCTTTTTCTCTTAAAGAATCACAAAATACCATATTTTTAGAACATCATGACATAAAATAGTTAAACGAACAACAAATATGCATATACAGGCCCTCAAGTTGCATTTTGCGCTTTACTTCTCCCAAGCATTTTTAAGTAATTATTTTGCGATAAAAAATTATTTTTTTCTAAAAAGCAATGATGAATTTTTCTTAACTAAACAATTCCGTACAAAATTGCATCATAACATTTTTAATATTTTACAGTCGAAAAATAGACTTTTTGCACTTAGAATCTCACTGTGCGACGTGGTGAATGTGCCACAAACTGCCTCTATTCAATACAAAGATTTTGTCCGTTTTCCAGTTAAAATTCGTATTTTTGCAGTATTTCACAATACCATGTCCATAATTAGGGCGGTCTATTGAAAGGCACATGAGTTGGAATGGCTGTTCCCAATATGTATAACCTGTTGCTTTTAATCAATGAATAACTGTTGTAATTATTAAAAAGTACTGTAAATTTCCACTATCCCAAGTCCAGATTCAGTTATTTTTTGGTTAAGTTTCTGCTAACTTAAACGATTTCGCCTATTTTTGACATCCACTGTACGAAGTACAAGACTATCACCACATAACTAGCATGTAGTACATTACATATCGCCCGTTTTTCTAGTGAAAATAAGTATTTGTTAGTATTTTTCAATAACCACACACACCCACATCTAGAATAGTCCTTTAAAATTATAGACGTTGGAATGATAACTGTTCAAATATGTTTCAAAACAATCGCATATCACTTTCAGTCAACGCGAAAATAGTAAGATTTTTGCAAAAAAATTATAAATACTCTTTGTTTTTCTATTGGTGAGCACAGTTCATGCATTGTCAAGTTCCTACCAGGCCAATATCGACTATGATTAGAAAATATTTTTATATAGGTAGTCAACTTCAACTTCCCAACCCAAATGGTGCGACTTCTATCGTTTTTTCAACGTACATGCAGACGGACGGATGGATTTAATCAAATTTCAATCGATTTTTACGACAATCAAGATTATAAAATTGGATTAGTTTAAGGTCACTTTCCGGCTAACAAAACCTTAAAAATAATTCATAGAAATAGAAATAATTCTTTATACCCATCTTACAAAGATTACTTTCTTTATATGTTGGCCGTAATCGCATTTAACATGATTCATATTAAGTATGATTAGAAAATATGTTTATAGTCAATTTTAACTTCCTAGCCCAAACGGTGCGACCCCTATCGTTCTTTCAACGTACATGCAGATTTTTACTACAATCAAGATTATAAAATTGGATTAGTTTATGGTTACTTTACAGCTAACAAAATCTCAAAAATAATTCATAGAAAAACAAATGTATAAATCTTTACATTTTTAGAGATTATTTTTTCATATGTCGACCGTAACCGCTTTTAACATGGTTCGTATTAACTATGATTAGAAAATACGAGTATGTTTATAGTCAATTTTAACTTTCTAGCCCAAACGGTGCGACCTCTATCGTTCTTTCAACGTACATGCGGAAGGATGGAGGGATTTGCTCAAATTGCCATAGATTTTTACTATAATCAAGATTATAAAAGTGGATTAGTTTAAGGTCATTTTACAGCTACCAAAACCTTAAAAATAATTCATAAAAAAAACAAATGTATAATTTTTTACATTTTTAAAGATTATTTTTTTTTTATGTTGGCCGTAACCGCATTTAGCATGATTCATTTTGAGGTTTCGATATTTGAAGGCTCATTCCAACATTACGAGTGAAGCTGGTAACGTTGGTTTCATAGCCGGCCAGTCAATGTACATTTTGAAGTTTACGTATCGCCAAACAAAAGAGCCTTAGGGGCGTGATATTGCATAATCTAGGTGTCCAATTTACCGGCCCAAAGCATGAAACTAACTGTTCGTTTAATTATCTCTGCAATAAGGCCATAGTTTTACCGCCTGTGAGGTCTGTAGGGCAGTCTTGTGATATTAAATGTCATTTTGATCACCTACTCCAGTCTGACTAAACCTTTTCATGTTGATATGTGAATGAAAGCCGAACAGGAAGACCACAACAATTTGATAATTTGGCGAATTGCTTAAAATTAAAAAATTCTGTAGACATTGGACGATTATTTCGTAGTTTGTATCGTAGTTTATTGGAACTTTGTATTATGGTCGGTAGGCCATTGTTTTCCAGTTAAAACCAACTTTTAAAATTCTGAATTTTGATATCTTTTCCTTCCATTTCACTTTAACGGTCTGTGGGGGCCAGAACCTCTCTTGTTACCGTGAAGATAATGGACTTCAGCATGGCTGCATCTTTTTATCATGAAATTTCCAACAAAGCTGCACAAAAATAGCCAACAAATGGTAACTGCCAAACTGCAAAAAGTACCTTTAAATAAATTATCCCACATATATTATCACTGGACTGACAAACCTATACTTCCATATTGTGGTGGCGGGCATAAAAGCAGCTACATTTTTTCAAAATTGTGGGTTAAAATGTACTTTTAAATAAAAAAAGGATGCTTCCTTTGAAGGGAGGCAAGGTAACATATACAAAAACAGTACAGGGTAAAGGGAGATAAGGCAACAAATATTAAAAGTCATAATGCCAAAGTTTTAATTTTGTTAAAAACTACGAACGCAAATAGCAAAATTCAGAAAATGCAATTGAAGAAAAATCTATGTTTTTTTTCCTCTTGACTTGTATTTTATATTGCCCGACATGTTTTCAGTTAATTTGCTACACTTACTTTGCATCAAACACGTTTTTGCCAGCTTCTTCAACAATTTGGATGCCCGAGGTAGCTAATTTTAACTAATTTTGTTAAAAATTACGAACCGGAATAGCAAACCTCAAAAAATGCAATTGAAGAAAAATCTATGCTTTTTCCTTTTGACTGGTGTTTTAGATTGCCCGACATGTTTTCAGTTACTTTGCATCAAATACATTTTTGCCAGCTTCTTTTGCCAGCTACTTTGAGTCAAAAAAATATTTACAAGTAGTGCAAGCTTTTCACAGAAGATTGAGAAGATGTGAATAACGACGCTCGCTCTGGACGCCCCAGCCCATCAACCGATCAACCGATGAAAATGTTGAGAAAGTGAAGAAAATTGTTATGCAGAATCGTCGAATCACAATTAGAGAAGTTGCTGAGGATGTCGGCATATCGGTTGGCTTATGCCGTGCAATCTTTTCGGAAATTTTGGGCATGAAGCGTGTGGCAGCGAAGTTCGTTCCAAAATCGCTAAATTTTGACCAAAAACAACGTCCGTCGCATTAGCATCGTTCAGGAATTATTGAATGATGTCAATGATGATCCAGATTTGCTTTTTTTTGACGAATCATGGGTATATGGTTATCACATCGAAACCAAAGCTCAATCGAGTTCAGAGTGAAAGAGTCCAGGAGAGCCAAGACCAAAAAAAGCACGCCAAGTTCGATCAAATGTCAAGGTTTTGACCACTATTTTCTTCGATTACCATGGCGTAGTGCTTCGGGAGTTCTTAACATAAGGTCGTAGGATAAATAAGTTGTATTAACTTGAAGTTATGCGCCGTTTGCGTGAAGCAATACGAAAAAAACTCCCGGAATTGTTGAAAAAAAATTTATGGCTTTTGCATCATGATCATAACTTTGCTCACTCATCTTTGCTTGTGAGAGAGTATTTGGCCAAAAACAACACTGTTATCATGCCTCAGCTATCGTATTTACCAGATTTGGCCCCATGCGACTTTTTCCTGTTCCCAAGATTGAAGAAACACATGAAAGGATGGCGTTTTGCGATGGTTGAGGAGATAAAAACGGAATTGCTGAGAGAGCTCAAGGACATAGTACATAGTACATATCAGAACTGCTTTGAGGATTGGAAAAAAACTTTGGCACAAGTGTATTATATTTGAGAGAGACTACTTTGAAGGAAATAAAATAGAAATTGATGAGTAAATAAACATGTTTTGAAAAACATTACAACTCACCTAATTTTTTTGTCCTGGTAACCCGATGTAAGTTTCTTGCTATGAGTGTTGCCACTGAAATTTGGATTCATAGCCTACTTTGATAAATGCGTTTCAGTGGTTCATATAGAATCCAGGCGACGTCTCAGGATGGAAAGTGGTGCTAATTGGAAGCATTGTAGTATCCTTGTTCATCCTAACCTTTCTTTACATTGTTATTCGCTCTTACATAAAACTGCATTCCAAAAACCTTATTGTTTTTAAGGCAATTTCCAGAAAATGGAATAGAATTTTATATTTTTCCAAACTCTATGACTTCAAAGTGAGTATGTGAAAAATATTCAGTTATAATTTTAATTGTTAGCCATATCTACCCTCTGAGACACATACATACATATATCCTTTGAACACAAAAATTCATTACCTTCCACACAAGTCATCATTTCATTACGCACTGTTCGGGACTCTCTCCATAATAATACTACCTATACAGCCTAGTGTATATACATATATGGATATATATATATATGCTCGTATTTGCATATGTTAACGAATAAAACTGAAACAACATCAAAGCATTATGCTGTGCAACACAACTCAACATTTCTATAGAGTCTGCTGAGGAAGTTAAAGGGGAAGAAGTTTAGAAAAGCTTTTGTAAAATCTGAAATCTGACGTGAATATAACATAGTTGTGAGCGAACACCAGCAATACAATAAACAGTTACAGCTGCATATGAAATATTAAAGTGAAATGTTGGGAAATACTGCGGGAAAGTGATTTTAGAGTAAAAGAATTCATGCGGTAGAGTAACGAGGCGGCAATGAAGAATTGTGGTGTGCATTTTATATTTTGGAGACGAAGTAGCACTTGTGGACAGATTGAAATTCATTTTAGCAAATAATAAAGGGTGTCCCAACAAGAACGCAAGATTTAAATTTTAAATAAAACACAAATATTAAAAAAAAAAAAATTTGAAACTTTATTACATCGTAAAGTAGACAGAATGAGGTTATGTATGGAACAACACATCGGACGGATGGCCGCCGCGGCTTTGCTGCACACACGCGATCTTTTAATGAAATTTTCAATGACCGTTTTGCATAAACGATGCGGTATTTTATTAATGCAGCGTCCAATTTCCTCTTTTAAGACTTGAGTCGTCGTCGGCTTATTCGCGTAAACCATCGACTTCAAAAAACCCCAAAGACAAAAGTCTAATGGCGTTTAATTGCACGATCTAGGCAGCCAATTCTGGTCTCCAAAACGCGAAATAACACGACCGGGAAATGGCTGATGCAGCAATTGAATTGTTTCTCTGGCTGTATGACATGTGGCGCCGTCTTATTGAAACCACATGCCCTCCACATTCATTTCTTCAATTCTAGGCACGAAAAAACTGCTCATCATTTCACGATACCGAACACCATTGACTGTCTTGCGTTCTTGTTGGGACACCCTTTATATGTAAAAGGATGACTGCAGGGATCTTCACTGATTTAAAGGATTTAAATTTAAAAATAATTTGAATTTATTTTACTATCTGCAATAGAAATAAAAATATATAAAGTTTTTATTCTGTTTCCGACAAGCAAATCAAAATTGTACTGAATTTTGTTTCCGTTTGAGAGATCCAAAACGAAATTATACACAATTTTAATTTAAATTGTTACAATAATTATTTTGTAATTCTGATTCAGTTTATGAAACGTTTTGTTTGTATTTCATTTGAAATTTTTCAACTCAATAGAATGGACAACATTTTTGGAATAGCTGTGCAAATTTCTGATAGCCTAAACATAGTAAAAGTGAAAACTACATTATTGGGAACTATTTTACCTTCCGCAACTTGATGCCAGCCCTTATCTTATCTGCCGAAAAACAAAAATACGATACATTCGGTTTAGACTCAAAAAGAAAATTACATTAAACTATATTTTCCTTTTATACTTTCGATTCAAAATATCTGTTCCACAATGTCTCGATAAAGACACAGAATCAATATAGGTTTCTAATTTCGTTTCGTTTCGTTTCATTTTATGAATGAAGTGGATTTTTACGTCTAAAACGAATCAGAAACACTTTTCTAATGTACTTAAAATAATACAATGTCAAAACCGAAACGGAACTGAGCTTTCGTGAAGGTCCCTGCTAAATGTAAAATGCCTTCAAGACTACATGAATATAAAAATAAACTTGATTTATGACAGACGGGTAACTGGCTGGCATATATATGACATTAACTTAAACATGAATTGAGGAAGCTAAACAGATATACGCACATACAAACAAAATTACACATCCTTTAGACTCTTTCCCTGGATTGTGCAAACAGAAAACAAAAAAGGTATGGTCATATAATTGCGCCTTTCGGCTCTATGAATAGGAACAATGAAGTACGAGTATAGCTTCGTTACTAATATGAAGTGAATTTTTTAATAACTTTTATTTGCTTTGCTCAAGCAGATGATCCTCGTCTGATAACGAAATTTCTTTTATGAGCTCGATGGAATAGGAGAAAACTGTCAGCATAACCTCGATATATTGGTCTGGCTTTACCTTTGGCATGATATTCATCCAATTGATAGGTTATTTCCACATCATAAGCAAAAATCCAAACCTCATCTAGCACAGTAATGCATTTTATAACAAAAAAAATTTGTTGTTCTTGGAACCATTCGAAATTTGGCATGGCTGATGCCAAATTATCGTCTAAACTGAAATTGAATGCCTCAGTCAACATCTTCAGTAAAGGCCTTAATTGTTAATCGAAGTTTTTCAATCTTCAAATATCGAAATTTTTACACGTGAGTTTCATTGATTAATATTTAGTAATTATATAATAAAAAAAAATCACAAAAAATACAGAAACACATTTTTTGAATTGAATGTTTTCTTAATTTTTGTCTTTCAAATATCTCTTGTGAGTAGGTATGCCTTTCACAATTCTTATTCCTCGTTACCAATTGCATGTAGAAGTTGGAAAAGGGAAGCGAATACTTTATCCGCAAAATCATCATTACTCATACGTTCCACGTTATCAGTTACAACTAATTAAACAAAGCTAAGACCTGACACGTATACTATAGTCAAAACAAGTACAGGGTGTCCGTCGGAAAGGTATACTCCTTTGTTTGTTTATAATTTTCGATTAAATGAAACAGAATGGTTCTTATATTAATAAATGTTTTATTTAATGTCGACAACCGTGTATGAAATACAATATCACCCTCTGTTAGCTTCACAAATGCGAGCCCTTTTGAGCATATTTTTCATTACATTCTCACACATTTCACGCGGTATTTCATTAATTTCATCACGAATATTTTGTTTGAGTTGCTCAAACGTTTCTGGTTTGTTTGCATAAACCTTGCTTTTCAGACATCCCCACAAAAAGAAGTCCGGAACAGCCAAATCAGGCGTCCGTGGAGACCAATCAACATCACCATTTCTTGAAATAACTTGTTGTCGAAAGAGGTCTCGCAGTAAATCCATTGTAATCCTGGCTATATGAAATGGGGCACCGTGTTGTTGATACCACATGCTAATCAAGACCAAAGCATGCAGTTGTGGCGTTGAAAAGTTGTCAATCATATCATAATATCGCTCCCCATTGACAGTTACTGTTACGCCGTTTTCAGTTTCAAAGAAGTAAAGGAGTTCAATGATTCCTCCTGACCAAATTGCACACTTTTAATGGATGCAAAGGTGACTGATGAATAATTTGAGGGTTTTCCATTGCCCAGAACCGATTATTCTGTTTATTCACATATCCATTCAATTGAAAATGTGCCTCGTCACTCTTTATGATCTTTTCATGAAAATGGGGGTTGTCATGGGCGAGCTGTAGCATCCTATTGGAAGAAGTTCTTGCGTCAACTGAATCTTAAACGGAAACAAATGCAAATCCTTGTGCAAAATTGTGGCTAAAGTTGTTCTTTGAAGACCAAGCTCCTGAGCACGGCGTTGAATTGAGGTTAATAGATTGTTTTGAACACTTTCTTGAGCAGCAGTAATGTTTTCAGCTGATCTTGCAGTACGTTGTAGTCCATGCTTGGTCCTAGCAGGTACAGACCCTCTTTCTTCGAAATCATTCACCATACGATAAATAGTGTGCCTGGTTGGCACGTTGTTTCTCGCAAAAATTTCACATAATTTTCTCATTGTCACAGCAATCGATGATGGATTTTATAAAATGTTTTAACGTTCAAAACACGTTGGTTTTGTCGAATATTTTTCCGTAATAAATTTGCAACGTCTCTACTTCACGACTGTGAAATGTGAACTGTCAAGACTACTGTCTACCAAAATGACGGCAAAACAAAGTAGTATACCTTCCCGACAGACAACCTGTATTATACAGTATGTTTGTATTTAATTTGCGTTTTACTCTAACTCTGTCTTCAGAAAGAACAAAGCGAAAGCTTGAAAACGTTAAATTTTTTGTTCGATAATTGCTCATAGGGAATGCAAACAATTGTGTTCTTTTTATCTCTTTATTGGGGAAAAATTATGTGTTTGAAAACAATGGGTTTGAAATATTGGAAATCATCCAAAAAAAGTAACCGCTTTGAACTTATATTTGTTGATTTTAATAGATCCATTTTATATGTTAAAAATCTGCGTTTGAACTTCAGATATATCTGCCTTTCATAGTATAGCAACTTGAAAATGCAAAAAAAATATCTACTAAAATGTTGTTATAAATATGTATCTTATTTATTGTATTTGTATTGACTGATTTTTCACTTGTCGATTGACTGCAAGAAAACTCGCCTTTCCAGAAGTTTTAACTTGTTTCTTCTGCGTTTCTCTTTTAGTTCATTAACGAAGACTTTCCATGTATTTTGATGTAATAAACTATTTCTGTACATCTTTTCATATTTGATACAAAAATTTGATTTTTCAACTATTTCTGATTCATAAATTTTTTGACTTTTTAATTATATGATAAGTCGAACAAAAGTCGACTTTTCAACTTTTCAAACATAAGAAAGGGGAAATATTTCAAAAAGTTTTTAATGCTGAATTTTTAATTTAACTTATATAAATCAATATTAAAACATGACCATGAAAATTTAAAAATATTATTTTTGATTGGAGACTTGTTTTTGTGCAAGTACGAGGTGTGTTTAAAAAAATAAGGTTTATCTTCATTTTTCTCAAAAAAATATTTATTTATTAATCAACAGATATAACACACTTGTGCCAGCGTTTTTTCCAATCCTCAAAGCAGTTCTGATATGCACTTTTTGGTGTGTCCCTGAGCTCTCTGAGCAATTCGGGTTTTATCTCCTCAATCGCCGCAAAATGCCGTCCTTTCATGGGTCTCTTCAATCCTGGGAACAGGAAAAAGTCGCAGGAGGCCAAATCTGGTGGCTGAGGCTTGATAACGGTATGAACCTGCATCACGATAATGAACCTGCTCACTCTTCTTTGCTTGTGAGAGATTATTTGGCCAAAAACAACACTGTTATCATGCCTCAGCCACCATATTCATCAGATTTAGCCCCTACGGCTTTTTTCAGTTCCCAAGTCTGAAGAGATCCATGAAAGGACGGTGTTTTGTGACTATTGAGGAGATAAAAATCGAATCGCTGAGAGAGCTCAAGGACATACTAAAAAGTGTATATCAGAACTGTTTCGAGGATTGGAAAAAAACTTTGTCACAAGTGTATTACTTCGAAGGAGATAAAATAGAAATTGATGAATAAATAAATATATTTTGAGAAAAATTAAGATTCACCTTATTTTTTAAACACACCACGTAGTGTCAGTGTATGGCAAAAACTAAATGTGTCGATACTCTTAGTGCTATTCATACTATTTGGAACTTGTTTTTGGGACTAAAAAGAAAATCTAACTTCGCACCCCTGATACAAACCAACGTCTCTTTTAGGACGTATGATTAACATTATTTATATATGTATGGTTTCAAAACGCAAACTCTTCAAATATTGGTTAAAAAAACACATTGTTTTTAAATTTGTAAAAATTGTGAGACATTTTTCTATTAATTTTAAGCCTTATTCGAAAATGTCATTATTTATAATCCAATCGTAATTAGTCTGATCTTAAAATAATAATATTTTAAATTGAATAACATGTAAATTTCATCAGAAATTTAGAATTTGCGACTACGTATTGCAAACTTATAATCATATTTTTAACCAGCCATAAGGTTTAGCTTTGCAAATATTACTGTAAAAATCTCTCGCTTATTAAAGGTAAAAATGTGTACCCTTAAGTCGCACAACAAATACGATTTTTTTTTAATTGTTCGTATATCAAATACTTTTAGACATTTAAAGTAATTGGCTGAATCTACGAATATGTATGTTATACCTCACAAAATGGTCTTTAATTGAAGTAATTTCTCACCAATTATGCTATAACTAAAAATAATTAGAAGTTAGACATACATTATAGTTTCCATTCGTCCACCAACTACTTAAGTTTGTAATTATGTATAAACCTACAAATTTCCTCGTTAAATTCCAAGAATTAATTATGTACGTTAACTTCTTCTGAACAAAATCACAATTAGAGGAAGGTAGAACTTGGTATTACCGAGATGTCAACGACAGTGAATTCATATCACTTACATTCTGTGGATGGGTTTGAGAAAATATGTTCGCGTTTATTGAAAATACGCTTATATATAATTAGACTCAGTGAAATATTAACAAAAATCCTTTTATTTTCAAAATGCTCTTCTGCACTTTGCAGTGGCAGAACATACAAAGTTATTGAAACTTTTTGCTTCACAAAAACCCAAGTATTAAATTAATCTTCTTAATAATATATTTGCTTATGTATAAAAAGTTTATTGGATCATATTATCATTTTAATCTTTAATCTTGCGACGAACAGCCGATTGCAACAGATATTCCATAAAATTGTTAATTATACTGCTGCATTGTTTCATAGCTCATCCAGCGAAATTTTAATCGGAAAAGATCTATTACACTTTTTTTAGGACTTTCTCCGCTATCGTTGGTGCTGCAGCATTTAATGCTTTTTAAGTTTTTAATTAATTCCTCTTAAGTCCATTTTACTGTCTGAGCTTTTTTCTTTCTTTGCACCATAAAACTGAAATAAATTGCAACGAACTGAAGATAAGAGGATTAACAAAATGGACATCTAAAGCAAGCGGCCGAATGGTCGAAGTTGAAAATCGGCAACAGCTGACGCTGGCAATTTGCTGGTGCTGTGGTGTCCCAGTTAAACGTGTGGAAAATCGGTGCGAGAGAACGGGAGCAATTTAGTAAAATGAAACTTAAGAAACTAAAAGACTTGAAATGAAATAAAATGCGAAAGGGAACAACCACTAGCATGCCAACTAGTTACAAATTACTAAATTGTAATAAAGAAGAATGAAGAAATTAGCATAGAAAAAAAGTGTCAGATACTACCAAAGCTCACTTGTAAGTGAGATGTTTGATAAATGTGTTAAGCTTCACAAAATGGCTTGTAAATATTTGCTTAACACATGACAAACAACACATAAACAGATATACCATACCAAGACTGTCATAAACTCAAATAGAATGGCATAAAAAAAAAACAAACCCAGCAATTACCTAATGATAATTACACAAAAGATCAATTACAATACGTAACTCAGTAAGGATAAAGGATTAGCTGCTAATGCTTCAGTTGTTTTATGTTTAATGATAAAACGCCTGAAACTTGAGTACATTTCACCAAATGCCTGCGTATGACTAATAATATTACTTATTTTCCGGCTACGTATTAGTAACTTCAAACACATGCATAGGAAAATAGCGTATTCGTTATAAATTCCTAACATTCCTAAAGTGACGGCGTATGAAAGATATTTAAGATATTTACACAATATTCAACAACTCGTACTCGTACACTGATATCTCCATACTTTACCTTTTCTGTCTGGCACATTGTGTTATTTGACATTTTCACAATTTTCTCTAATTTTTTCTTTTATGTTTTCATCTTTTTCGCAAAACCTCAACCAGACATTCGTTAGACGACTACGAATGTGTGTGGTAAAATAGAAAAAAATGCTCCTCAGCAGTTTGTTGTTTAGCATTTGCAGACGGGTTTTGTTGAATCAGCCATTTTTTTATCTGGACACTTGTCAAATGCTATAATGACGCTCAAATGACATCGTATCATGTCGAGATGTATCAAAGGAGGCAGTAATGGTCACATAACAGAGAACGTGCGAATGAGACGTAACTAAGGCACTTGTACGAGTATAGGAAAATAAGAATACGATATAATAAACCTACATATGTGACAAAGATCGTTATGTACAAAGGGAATATTTTAATTATTATTATTACATTTATTATTATTTTTTTTCATATCGCAATCCAAAACCGCATACGGCCAAATTGATTACACAGACCAACATTTTGCCACACAAGCTTGAGGTTTTAACATTCAATTCTTAAAAAGTTGTAATAATGATTATTATAATAATAGTAATGATAGTTTTAACAACGAATATGGAGGGAGATAAGACGTTTAGCGTCAACAATTTATAGTAAAGATTAATAATTCTACAAGCAAGACATTAGAACTTCTAAATCGAAAGCATTATAGTGAGAATCTTCTGTATTCATATGGAATTATTGAATTCCATATTCGTATAGTACGAAAACGAAAAGACCACTGCGTTATTAACGTTCGTGCCAGCGGAAGTTATAAAATTTTGGTTCTTCAAGATGTTCTAAATACAAATATATATGTACACCAATAACCCGGTTTGCGTTGCTTCGGTTTGTGTCGCTTCGAAGTTGCGTCTCTTTTAAAAAATCGATTGTTTCGAAGTTGTGTCGTTAGTGCTTCGAATTGCGTCGTTAATATGATAATGTTTGTTAAAAGTTAAAATCAAAAAGGCGGATTTCCCGTTGGAATCTAATGTAATTAATTATGTGTGCTGTTTGCTAATTGAAGGCAGTTAGTAGTATCACATTTGCTTAAGTCAGTTTAATTTACATATTTTGCAGTCATGAGTCAAAAACGAAAGCAAATAAGCTTAGATCAAAAACTGAAATTTTTAAAACATTTTAAATCTGGAGAAAAAGGTGGTTGATATTGATGAAATACTTCCGCAAGAAGTTGAAGCAGAAGAAAGAAAAGCTTACTGCTGCTAAAATTTCTGAAGACATTTTTGAAAACTATGACCCAGACGAAGATCTCAGTTTAAAGGCGTCTAAAATTTTACCGATTCTATCAGTTGTTATAAGGAAATTTATTTAAAAAAAAAAGCTGTAACAATCCAACAAACTTTAGTTAATTTCATACAAAAATCAGTAAGATTGACAATTCCAACCAATGAAATGGTATGTAATCGATTTAGATAAGTCAACCTTAGAATAAAAAAAATTAACAAATTCATATAAATTTTTGCTTTTATACCATGAATTCCTTGTTGTTTATTTTATTCTTAGTATTTTTGTTGCTTTTTTTTAAGTTTTCTCATTAATTTTTACTGTTATATATTTATTTTAATAAAGTCTACCACATTGATCACAGCTTCCTCAGTTCCACATTCTTTTCTAAATCCAAATTGGTATTTGTACTGTATATTCATTTTGATTTAAGAAATCCTACAACTTCTTATGCAATAATTTTTCAAAAATGTTTTCTATTGTGGAAGATCATCGTCCTATTGCAATTTTATAGGACGATGCTCTTCCACAGACATAGCTTTCGAAATTTTCGGAATAGGAATAATTTTACTAATTTTGGGACTATCAGGATATTTTGCATTTGCAATTATTCCATTGAAAATGTTCACTAATACTGGAGACAAATAGTTACTACATTCAACTACTATTTTCGACATAATACCATCATATCCCGACGCAGCGTTAACATTTAGATCATTAATCACGTCAATGAGCTCATTTTCATTAAAATAATCTAGCGAAAACTTGCTTGTTTTCCTCCTTAAAGTCCTTAATATGTTGCAATTATCATCAACAAGTATCATAATTTCTTACTTCAAACTTTCCACAGACCCCACAGAATATTGATTTAAACGATCAGCTTTCTTCTGATCACAAACAACTCTTCGTCCACCTTCTGTAATAATCTGCATTTCCTTATTTGTATTACATCCCAAAACAGTATTTACAAAATTCCAAGATTTTTTCATTTCATTTTTAACTTTATTCAGATTGTCAAAATAATAATTGCTTCTATACTCCGCACTAGCTACCTTGATTACCTTACTGATACCTTTTAACACCTCAATATATATTTCTTAGTTTTCGCCTTTCTTCTTTAAATAAGCAATTTCTCTTAATTTCTCTTAAGCAAAATCAAATTCTGTAGATTTGCATTTACCCAGGGAATAACAGCAAATCTAAACTGTTTTTTTTATATTTCGTTTCACTAGTTAAGTAAGCAATAGCTCTATTGATTACATCTATCGGTACAACTTTTCACTTGGAACTTCTAAAAGGCTTTAATAACTGTCTGAGCACTGCATAAAACAGAGCTGCCATTAGCGAAATGTACTTTATTTATAGTTCTTTTTGGTGTAAATAAATTTCACACGTTGTAGTGCATTTAATTCAATGAATAATATCAGTCAGATGAACTGACTTGTATATATGTTCAGCCAAAGTCCTTCCTCGTTGGTGCTAAAGGGGGGCTTCAACAGGTGCTCTGAAATAACGCACCACAAGAGAAGTAAAATTGTAACTCACTGAACTTACTATAACTCAAATACTATAACGTTTCAGACCATTTCCATACAACGAACTAAGTCTGCTATAAACCTGATATCTGCTAAATTCTACTGAATTTAATGCAATTCGAAAAATAAAAGAGGTGTGTTAAAAAAATAAGGTGAATTTTTCAAATTTCATTTGCTATGTACATTCGACTTTCGATTATTTTTTTTTTTTTATGTTGGAACACACGTTTCGAAGATATGTTAACGGTTTTATCCATATACATAAATAAGACAAGTTTTTTGCGTGTTCGGCGATTTTCTGCTATCGAAAAAAATGGATTAAAGAAGTTGTATCAAATTTTGTTTTAAAAAATGAAATCGAGTGCTCAAAAACACTTGAAATGTTAACAATGGCATACGATAAGAGTACTATGAGTCAAAAAAAATGTTTACAAGTGGTGCCAGCTTGTCACAGAAGGTCGAGAAGATGTGAATGACGAAACTCGCTCTGAACGCT
This sequence comes from Philornis downsi, assembly GCA_019455685.1. NCBI lineage: Eukaryota > Metazoa > Arthropoda > Insecta > Diptera > Muscidae > Philornis > Philornis downsi. The sequence goes on from JAHXMU010026582.1 coordinate 16,797, forward strand.
CCATCACATCAACAGCCGATGAAAATGTCAAGAAAGTAAAGGTTGGCTCATGCCATGCAATCTTTTCGGAAATTTTTGGCATTAACCGTGCGGCAGCGAAGTTCGTTCCAAAACTGCTGAATTTTGACCAAAAACAAAGTCGCATGAGCATAGCTCAGGAATTGTTGAGTGACTTCAACAATGATCTAGATCTGCTTAAAAGGGTCATAATTGGTGACGAATCATGGGTATATGGTTATGGCATCGAAACCAAAGCCCAATCTTCCCAATGGAGGAGCCCAGGAGAGCCAAGACCAAGACCAAAAAAATCACGCCAAATTCGACCAAATGTCAAGGTTTTGCTCACTGTTTTCTTCGATTACCATGACGTAGTGCATCAGGAGTTCTTACTACAAGGTCCTACAGTAAATAAGGAGTATTACCTTTAAGTTATGCGCCGTTTGCGTGAAGCAATACGAAAAAAAACGCCCGGAATTGTGGACAAATAATTTATGGTTTTGTATCATGACAATGCACCTGCACCTGCGAAAAAAAATTCATGGCTTTTGCATCATGATAATGCACCTGCTCACTCATCTTTGCTTGTGAGAGATTATTTGGCCAAAAACAACACCGTTATCATGCCTTAGCCACTGTATTCACCAGATTTGGCCCTCTTGGCGACTTTTTCCTGTTTCCAAGATTGAAGAGACCCATGAAAGGACGGCGTTTTGCGACGATTGAGGAGATAAAAACCGAATCGCTGAGAGTGTTCAAGGACATACTAACAACTGCATATCAGAATTACTTTGAGGATTGGAAAAAGCTTTGGCACAAGTGTATTATATTTGAGGGGTACTACTTTGAAGGAGATGAATTAGAAATTGATGAATAAATAAATATTTTTTGAGAAAAATGAAAATTCGCCTTATTTTTTGGACACATCTCGTGTGTGAGTTAAATTGGGTTGTTTGTGTAAAAGGTACCAGAAAGCGTGCATTCCTTTTATCTTTTACCTACTGCCTACCTAGGTTTTGTACACTTCTTGCTTGACATAAAGTCTAGTGCAGTCTGGTCAGATGACCTTGGCGGCCAGCGGAAAGTGGAGTTTCTGGATATTAATTTGTTTGGGAATTTTCGCTGGACCTCTGCCATAACCGGTCTGGCTGTGGGTGCAGTTGCTCCATCTTGCTGGAGACAAATGCTGTTGAAATGGATATATCTACGGCGCTGTTCTAGGTAAAGAAAAAAATTCCTTAAACATCTTTAAATAAGCGTTCCAATTGACGGTTGACAGTAGTAGCGGTTGTGCGCCACCCTGTATTACAAATATACCTTCATAATTTGTTTAACTCGATTATTCTGAGCGTTCCGTATATTTGTAATGTTTTCAAACTTTTTATTTTATGTTTGCAAATCCTTATTCAACCCCATTACATTTCCTGCAATAAAATTCTTTAAACATGTCCCTGACATATTTTGCATTTATGCAATCCTTGTAAAGGACAAAGTTATCAATTTTGTGGTTATAATTTAGTTTTAGTTATCTTTTACATACACACAGTTTAGTAGCATTTTTTACTTGCAGTGCAACAAATGTAGGAAGTTGCAGGTTTTGCTATATTCTGAAGAAAGTTGTTTAACTTCACTTCAAACAAAAAAAACAGTAATAAAATGTTGTTAGAAATTGTTTATTACATTGTGGTTTTGAAAGGGAAAATGAAAGTAATCAGCAATGAAGAATGGCTGTTTCACAACGACCCTTATTGTGGCAAAAATTTAACTGAACGTAACTTTGATAAATCCCTATTCAGTTCTACTACAAGTATTTTGAGAATAATGTCTTGAACATGAAAACACTAATAAATTTAATAAACTACTAAACAATATAACCGTATACATGTATCCAATTTCATACTTAAATTAATCAATCAATTTTGAACTTTTTGCTTTTCGGAAAATCTGAAAAAATATTGTTGATGTTGCCGGAAATTAAGTATGTGCGACATTATCGCATAACCACAATCAACAAGAAATTTGAACAAGGAAATGTTTTTACTTCATTGTTGTAATTTTCGTCATTATTAAAATGTGTTAAAATTTACACTTGAGTGCAAGCAAAGCGCCTACTTTGCAGCTACTGCTGCTTCTACATTTCTTTACAATGAATGGTTTTTTTGAAACGTTTTTATGCAACGTTTCTTTTAGCAATATTGAAATTTGGCCATTGCTGGTGGTCGTAGTTAAACTATTGCGCAAGAAAAAATTTAAGCTTATGGTGAAAAAAATCGCCCATCTTACCACCAAAACCGCATAAACTACTTAAGAATTAAAGGCAACAATGAAAAACGATGACGAAAAACCCACAACATCTAGCCAGACTATGGCCATTAGCTCTATGCAATGTACAGTGGGGCAGAGTGGTTGTAGCAACCAATTGAACTGAAATGAAAATGAGTGCGTAATCTATGATTCAAATATTCAAAATTTTCAATATAATTTAACAGTCTACAACATACGAGTATAAAATATTTACATTGTATTTAAAACGTTTTAAATGTTGGAATTATGTAAATTTCTAAAACTCGTAAAATATTAAAAATATTGAAATCTTTAAAAATATCTCAACTGTTTTTAAAATATATAGTATTCCAAATATTAACAAGAAGAAAATTTTCAAAACACACAAAATATTGAAAATATTTTAAAATAATTTTTGTCCATTCATTTTCTTTATTGAATCTTTCTTTTGAAATTTACAATAAGTATTCAAATCTTAATCCTATCTTAAACTATAGTATCCTGCCATTGCCGGATCTTATTTTTGGTGAGCCGAACTTTGTATCACCGGAACAAGTCTAGCGTGTCCTTTCTTCTTAGCCGTATATGACCAGGAAAATGTTGAAGGTTTTAAGCGAGTGGATTTGAGTGGGAGGACAACTTCGATTTATATGACCTGCTTAATTTTCTTATTTCCTCAGAAATATAAGGAATGTTTCAATCCTTGTGTATGTTATCATTCCTAATATACCATGGGGCACCACAAATTTAGCGCAGTATTCTTGATTGTCTTCTCTGTAGCTTATTTATGTTAGAAGCCGATGCCGTTCCCCACAACTAGATGCCGTATGTCCATATTGGTTTCAATATGGTTCTGTGGATGGCGATTTTATTTTCCAAACTGAGAGTAGACTGGGAGTCTATAGGCCAGTGGAGTTGAGCCATTTTTAATTTCAATTGTGTGATTTTTGAGTCAATGTGATTTTTCCAGATGAGACGTCGATCAAGGTGAATACCCAAATATTTGACATGGTTATGAACGGGTATGAATCCGAATGTAACCTGTACCTCTTAGTGGCATTTACTTTTATCTTCCACTTTTCGAGCCAAGATTCTAATGAGTGTAATGAGACTGCAGTTGTCTAGAAGCCATTAATGGGCAAGTAGTAATGCTCATGAATGCAGTGTCATCAGCGAAAGTTGAGGTTTAAATTAGTGAATGAACAGGCATGTCAGAGGTGTAGATGGTATACATATATAGTATAGGGCCTAGTATCCTGCCCTGCGGAACTCCTGCTGAAACTTTTCTTTGAGTTAAAACAGAGTCCCTTGATTTTGCCACAAAAGATCGATCCTTTAGATAGCTCTCCAGGAGCTTGTGGGTATTTGTTGGTAGAAAAGAGACTATTTTGTGAATAAAGCCTTTATGCCACATTTTATCAAAGGCTTGAGAGATGTCTTTAAAGAGAGCTGAGCAATATTTCCGATCTTCGAATGTTTTTCTCAAAATACTTAAAGTGCTATTTTTTAGTATATTTGTCACTTTCTGGCGTAATATGATTTTGGGTCATTTTTCATTTTCAAAATCATTTTCTGTTGCAATTATCTATTATATCAACAACTCTCAGAGCGAATTTAATACTAAATTTTAAATTTTGTGGATAATAAACTCCATTAGCAACAATAAATAACTGCTAATATCCAAAACATTTGAAAAATTCAAAATGCTCAAAAAAAATGTAATTTCCAAATTCTAAAAACATTTATAATATTCTATAGGGCCGGGTCATCTATGAAAGAAACTGCCTTGTTTGTTTTTTTTTTTTTTTTTTTTATTTTTTTAATAAAAAACATTTCATGATTGATATCTTTTCGAAAACGATCAAAGGTATGTTTTATTATATTTATGTATGTACACATACGATATGTGTTTAAAAAATAAGGTGAATTTTCAGTTTTTTCAAAAAATATTTATTTATTCATCAATTTCTATTTTCTCTCCTTCAAAGTAGGTCCCCCCTCAGATATAATATAGGTACACTTGTAACAGCGTTTTTTCCAACCCTCGAAGCAGTTCTGATATACCCTTTTTGGTATGTCCTTGAGCTCTCTCAGCGATTCGGTTTTTATCTCCTCAATCGTCGCAAAACGCCGTCCTTTCGTGGGTCTCTTCAATCTTGGAAACAGGAAAACGGCGCAGAAGGCCAAATCTAGTGAATACGATGGCTGCGTCATGATAACGGTGTTGGTTTTGGCCCAATAATCTCTCACAAGCAAAGATGAGTGATCAAGTGCATTATCATGATGCAAAAGTCATAAATTTCTTTTTTTCCCACAATTGTGGGCGTATTTTTCGTATTGCTTCACACAAACGGCGCATAACTTCAGGGTAATACAACTTATTTACCGCACGACCTTGTGGTAAGAACTCCTGGTAATCGAAGAAAACAATGAACAAAACCTTGACATTTGATCGAACTTGGCGTGCTTTTTTTGGTCTTGGCCTGGACTCCTGGACTCTTCCATTGAAACAATTGGGTTTTGGTTTCCATGTCATAACCATATATCCATGATTCGTCACCAGTTATGACCCTTTTTAAGCAAATCTAGATCATCGTTGACGTCATTCAACAATTCCTGAGCGATGCTCATGCGTCGTTGTTTTTGGTCAAAATTTAGCAATTTTGGAACGAACTTCGCTGCCATACGCTTCATGCCCAAAATTTCCGAAAAGATTGCATGGCATGAGCCAACCGATATGCCGACATCCTCAGCAACTTCTTTAATTGTGATTCGACGATTCTCCATAACAATTTTCTTCACTTTCTCAACATTTTTATCGATTGTTGATGTACTGGGGCGTCCAGAGCGAGCGTCGTCATTCACATCTTCTCGGCCTTCTGTGAAAAGCTTGTAACACTTTTAAAAATATTTATATTTTTTTTTTTTTTTTTTTTTGACTCGGAGTTTAACTCTCACCATATGCCACTGTCAACATTTCAAATGTTTTTGAGCACTTAATTCAATTTTTTACACAAAATTTTATGCAACTTCTTTGATAAATTTTTTTCGATAGCAGAAAATCCCTGAACACATAAAAAGCTTGTCTTATTTATGCCTCTCACAAACAAACTAAACATAATATGTGGATAAAACCGTTAACATATCTTCGAGACGAGTGTACCAACATAAAAAAAAATTTCGAAAGTCGAATGTACGTCGCTCTCGAAATTTGAAAATTCGCCTTATGTTTTGAACACACCTCGTATTTAATATATTGTAGAGGGTAGAGTACCAATTGCGAAATTCAAATAACTTTTTTGTTAACCATTGTATTTCATTTATTTATTTATTTATTTATCTATTTTGTTTTTTTTTTTTTTTTTTTTTGTATTGAATGGAAAATTCAATTTCATTTTATATAACTAACTAGCTGACCCGGCAAACGTTGTTTTGCCTTGAAAATGTTAATGTGGTAAAAAAAATTAATTGCAAAAATCTCATCTCCAACGCCATCTATCACTTCAAATAAAACCTTTTAAACCTTCCGGAATACTCTACCAATAATTTAAGACCAAAATGAGCCAAATCGGTCCAACCGTTCTCGAGCTTTAGCGAGACTAACGCACAGCAATTGATTTTTATATATATAGATTGGTTTTGAAGATGATAGACCGTATGTGACCTCTTTGCTCATTCACGCTTATGCGACACCTGATCTGAAAATTATTCATTGCAGCCTGAAGGGTTGATGTCGAGATCGCCTCAATTATTGTTTTAATGGACTGCTGCAATTCAGTAAATTCCTTAGTTTCGTTTTGTGCACCTCTTGTTTGAGATAACCCCATAAAGAAAAGTCAGGTGTAGCCAGATCAGGTGACCGTGGGAACCAGTGGAGTATGGAGTTTCTGGAAATTAATTTGCTTGGGAATTTTCATTGGAGCTCCACCATAACCAATCTGACTATGAGTGCTCCAAATGCTGTTGACACGGATACGTCTTTGTCGCAGTTCTGGGTGAAAAAAAATCCTTCAACATTTTTAAATAACAGTCCCTTTTGGTCCCCATTTTGAGTTTACAACACGATTCGTACACCTTACTGTATATTCAACACAATTATTTTAAATCTTAATTTGCACCACTGTCTCTAGGTGTGCGGCCTAAGAGAACGCATTGAAGTAAAAATGCGCTGAAACCACAATTATACACAATGCTAACCTGCGATTTAACCACACGAAAAACACCTTTTAGTTGTACTCGTATGTACAATGTATTAACACAATATTAAACAATTAAATGGTTTAAAAAGAAGCGGTATTAAAGCCACGCAAAAAACAAAGTGGGAAATACAAAAAAAAAAAAAAAAGAAAAACAAAACAGCACTTCAACACTAAAACCACTTGCTTTTTAATGCGAAAATGTAACGCGTTTCGATTTGCATTCGAACTTAATACCAACAAGCAAAAAATTAAAACACATTGTTGTTCAAAAAAAAAACGTAATTCGATTACATTGTGTTTTCGCTTAATCGTGTTCAAATCTTAGTAGATTACAGCATTGCCGGTGGTGATTTCAAAGATTACACATGAACAATAAAAATCAGAAAGACAAAAAAATAACATTTAAATTAAAATACGAAATGGAAATTGCAAATGAAGAAATTTTCAGCGGAGATGTATTGAGCGATCACAGTAGAAACTACGGGTATTCATTAGCAACAAACAACTATTCATTTGCCAAATGATTCAATACTCAGCACTAATATTTAATTATTTCTTTTATCTGCTTCATGTATTTGGCTTGTTCACCATCACATTACCGGCAATGTATCTTTACTTTTTTCCAATTTCCAGTTAGTATTGAAAATGATGCTGATAACATCTGCTGCCTCATCTTCATCTACTCCCGTTCATTTCATGACTTTATTCACGTTCCATATGTTTTGTCTAGCTCAGGTTTGCCTGCTTTTCATTTCTAGTTTTTTTTTCTTTCTTTCTTTGCCATAACTACGAACGATAACGAAACAGGTAATGAAAGAAGAGAAAATCAATTGTTTTCTTTAGAAATTGTTTTGTACTCCTATTTATGATTTGTTGTTATGCAATGGCTGTTATAGCACATGAAGTTGAAGGAAGATACCGAGTATGGACTGAGAAATACCAGAGAGCCGGAACGCACAAAGGAGCTGTTAGAAAATGTTTAGCTTATATGACTACAAGACGAGCTATATTAAATTGCTTAACGAAAGTGGAAAAGTTTCTAAAGATTTTTATTAAATATTTGACTTTGAAAATTACCATATATTTTAAATATTTTAATTATTTTAAATATTTAAATATTTAATATTAAAATATTTAATTTAACATTAAAAAAATATTTAAAATATTAAGCATAATACTAAAATATTTTAAACCGCTGAATAAAATTGCATGAGGAATTAGAAGCTGATTGAGCGCAGCTGGGGCAAATGGACCGTTGTTGTTATTGCTGCAATAAATTTGATGTGATGATCGAATTTCTAGAGTACGTTGTGGACTGTATTTTGGGTCTGAGGTAATCTTCAGTACCGGCAAGTCGACCTGCTGATGAATATTATGGCGCCTTTTAATTAAGGGAAATAAACGCGCTCAAACTTCAACAAAGACTGAATTGTTATGTTACCAATTTGGTGGAGTTGAACGGAACTGGTTTATTTATGATCTGAATCTTCGGAAGATGGCTAATTCCGAAGATTCAGATCATAAATTCTGAGGTCTACTGTCACCAAGCTTGAAAGAAAAGCAATCAGCGAAAAGTATTGGAGCTGGATTGTGAGACGATTCCACCTTATCTTCTAGTCCTGATCTGTTACTTTTGGAATTTGCAAAATTTTTTTTATCGACATTCTTCAATGAAGATGAGAACATAAAAATCAAGCCGTTCCAGTATTTTGCTAAAAAGGATCAGCTATTGTTCCAATTTGGGATCAAAAATTGCTTGAACGATGGTAGAAGTTCGCTGAACAAAATGACACGAGATTACAATTAACTATTTGAATACAAATTTTGAAATTTTCTTTAAGCAAAAAATCGAAATTACTTCATTGTCAATGAATTAGTTGGTATATTTCGTATATTCGGAATATTTTGAATATTTTGGATATTCTGAATATTTTTAATATTTTGTGAATATTATGTATATCTTGAATATTTCGAATATATTGAACATTTTGAATATTTTGAACATTTTCAACATTGTGAATATTTTGAATACTTTGAATATCTTAAATATTTTAAACATTTTGAATATGTTGAATATTTTGAATATTTTGACTATTTTGAATAAATTGGATATTTTGAATATTTGAAAATTGTAAATATTTTGAATATGTTGAATATTTTGAATACTTGGAATATCTTGAATATTTTGTACATTTTGAACATTGTGAATATTTTGAATATTTTAGATATTTTGAATATCTTGAATATCTGGAATATTTTGAATATTTTGAACATTTTGAATAATTTAAATATTTTGAATATTAAAATTCTGAATATTTCGAATATTTGAATATTTTGAGTATTTTGAATGTTTTGAATATTTCTAATCCTTTGAAAATTAAACATGTTAAATATCTTAAATATTTTGAACATTTTCAGTATGTTGATTGTTTCAAATATTTTGAATATTTTGAACATCTTAAATATTTTAAATATTTTGAATATTTTTAATATTTTGAATATTTTGAATATTTTGAATATTTTGAATATTTTAAATATTTTGAACATTATGAATTTATCGAATAGTTTGAATATTAAATATATTAAACATCCTGAATATTTTGAACATTTTCAGTATTTTAAATATTTATTATATATATTATATTATTATATATATTTTATATTTTATCTTCTATATATATAAAAATCAATTGCTGTGCGCTAGTCTCGCTAAGGCTCGAGAACGGTTGGACCGATTTGGCTCATTTTGGTCTTAAATTATTGGTAGAGTATTCCGGAAGGTTTAAAAGGTTTTATTTGAAGTGATAGATGGCGTTGGAGATGAGATTTTTGCAATTAATTTTTTTTACCACATTAACATTGAATCAAATAATGGCATTTTGGAGGCAAAACAACGTTTGCCGGGTCAGCTAGTTATATATATTTTAAATATTTTGAATATCTTGAATATATAGGTATAACATTTTCAATATTTTGAATATTTGAAAATTGTGCAAATTTTGAATACTATGAATATCTTGAATATTTTGAATATTTTCAAAATTTTGAATATCTTGAATATGTGGAATATTTTCAATATTTTGAATATTTTTAACTTTTTGAATACTTTGAATATTAAATATGTAAAATATTTTGAATATTTTGAACATTTTGGATATTTTCATTATATTAAACGTTTTAAATATTTTCAATATTTGAATATTTTTCGTATTTTGATTATTAAATATGTTAAATATCTTGAATATTTTAAACATTTTTAGTATTCTAAATGTTTTAAATATATTGAATATTTTGAATGTTTTGTTAATTTGGCATATTTTTAGTACTTTAAATGTTTAGTATGTTGTAAATATTTTGAAAATCTTATATTTTTTTTGATGACTTTTTTATTTTTGAGCAATCAGAATATTTTGATTTTAATGTTTTTTAAAATGTAGGTTTTAAATTCTTTTATTCAAAGTCCGATTTAGCTCTATCGTGTTTTGATCAGAGCTCATGATCCTTTTCCGCCTCACGACTCATTCTAAATAGCCGGGAGCCTCGAAGAAAACTCTTCGCTCTTTCAGATAGGACCATTTCAACGACTTCGTGAGGGTCGGTTCATGAACTGTTAATTTTTCTTTTCTGTTTTATTTTATAAGCAAAGTTATTACGAGTTATATATATAAGGACAGTTATTCATAATATCAACAACTAGAAGTATATATACAGAACTGCAGGGTGACGCAATAGAACGTGCATATTGCATCATCTTTTTTGCGGGGTAGAAAAGGCGCAGGCGGGGGGTCGCCTACATCGTTGGGTTGGCGGGTTCATGGAGTTTTAGTCGCTATGAATCACTTCGACGGGAAGCGTCGCGCATTTTGCGTGCGCGCATTTTACGAGAACTCTCGTTCATATATTGCTACTAGGCGACTATATTGTGCTGAATATGGACTACGGCGAATTAGTGAAGCTCCGAGCGCTAATTTAATTAAAATATGGGTAAAGCGTTTTAAAGAGACCGCAAAAGATCGTTTGTCTTACAATTATCGCGACGAAGTTCGCAACGAATTTTAACATTGGATCTTAAACTGCATCCATATAAGCTGCAATTAACACAAGAATTGAAAGAGTCTGACTTCATAGCAAGGCTCGCATTTGCTAA
>JAHXMU010026583.1:8393-41517 GCA_019455685.1 Philornis downsi
ATATATATATATATATATATATATATATATATATATATATTGAAATATAATCAGTGACGAATTTATAGTACTAAATATTTGTATCGTAGTTCAAACATAATTCAAAATAAAAGAGCCTGGAAGATACTTTTCATATAAGGAAACGTTTGTTTTTGCACAATTTTCCATAATGTCCAGATTGCAAAATGTCTTTGGATTAAATCTCCAATTAGTAATCCTATTCAAAATCACTTTAAATGTAGAAAAGTATCTTAAAAACATTTCATATAAAAGAGAAATATCTAAAGCCTCCATATGCCAACATTTTTAGAAGACTTTCTTATACAGAACATGTTATGGAAGGATAAGAGCCTACTAAAAGGCATTCCTGAAAGTATATCGAAAGAAATTTTTGTGTAGAAAAATGTATTGGAAAAAATATGTTTTACAGAAAATTATGCTGGATGTTACTTTTCTACATAAAAAGTATATTTATAAAAATACAGGGTGGGCCATATGAGTGTTGGCGATTTAATTCTTCAATTTCTCGGTAACGCGCGGCGCGGGGTGGCGGGGGGATATGTTGTTCGCTACGCCGCTTCCTGGAAATTTAGTCGCCATGGAGACGTAGACGGCAGTGCAGCGTGCATTTTGTGTCCGAGCGTATTACGAAAACAATAAATCAGTGATTACTGCACGACGTTTGTATCGGCATGAACACGGTTTACACGATTTAAGTAAAGTTCCAAGCGCCAATGCGATACGAAAATGGATCAGAATGTTCGAAACAACCGGCTCAACAGTACCAATTACGGTTCGTGGTCGCCCAGTTTCTGCAAGATCAGCCGACATTGTGGAGCGTGTTCGTGTTTCAGTTCAGCGAAATCCGCAACAGTCAACACGTAACAGAAGTCAGTCTTTGGATGTCAAAAGAACAACTTTACGACGAATTTTGAAAGGTGATTTGCATTTGAAGGCTTATAAGATTCAGATAGTCCAAGAATAAAAACCCGATGATGCGAATAACCGACTTAACTTTGTCAATTTGATGCTTGAACGGTTCAACAATTTCAACAACGTGATTTTTAGTGATGAGGCCAATTTTCACCTTAATGGCCAAGTGAACAAGCAAAATTGTCGGTTCTGGTCCGAGACTAATCCCCGACGCTTGCATGAACGCCCACTTCACAGCCCTAAGCTTGTCGTGTGGGCTGGGATAACGTCAACCGGTATTATTTGACCATACTTTTTTGAGGGCATGCGATGACGGTTAGAGCGAACGATTATTGCAAAATGCTAGCAGACTTTTTGGTGCCAGCTTTGCAAGAACTTCAAGGCAATACATCGAGGATGTGGTTTCAACAGAATGGGGCCACATGTCATGCGGCTAGGGTATCCACAAAGCTGCTGAAAAATGTGTTTCCTGGAAAACTCATTTCGAAAAGGGGGGATATTGAATGGCCCCCACGTAGCCCCGATCTCTCTCCATGCGATTATTTTCTATGGGGCTACCTCAAATCGGTAGTCTACGAGAATAATCCGAATAATTTAGAGCAGTTGAAGAGGAACATTATTCAGGAAAGTAACAAAATACCGAGAACAAATTTTCAACGAGTTTTCCAAAATTTGCGACTTCGGTTCCAAGAGTGTCAAGCAGCCGAGGAAAGCCATTTGGACAACATTATTTTTAAGTCTTAAAAATGCCCATGCTTCTACTTTTTAAAAATACAAATATATTTTTTTTATGTTTCGTAGTTTTTTTTTTTTAACTGAACCGCCAACACCCTTATGGCCCACCCTGTATATATATAAAATATACAATAAGATAGAAATATATAAAAAATTGTTTCGCAAGACCCATTTCTTTGTATGCAAAGTTGAATAAAACATACGTATTCCAATATATTCCTTTCAAGACGCACTTCTGAATGAAAAATATCATTCAAGATACCTCCCTTCGAGAGAAGTGATTTTTCAACACTATTTTCTTTAAGATTTTCCAAGATGATTTCTATAAACAACTAATCGGTAAATCACATCTGGCATTCTTCTCAATAGAAGTGTGTTGATATATCCAAGTGCAACGACGCTTTTGTCTATGAGAACAGTGTCCTCCGAGATAATTTTGCGTGTGAAAAGTTTCTTCTAAGACACTATCTTGTCTTTCCAAGCTCTTCTTAGTAAGACCCTTTTATACAAGTCTTGCACGAAAGTCTTCTGCATAAAAATATTTTTCATTTAGGACGAGATTATTATGTACAAATCCCATTGAGTAATGTTTTCATATAAGAAAGTTCCTAAGAAGACAAATTTTTCGACGGCAAATAACATATACAAGGTCCTTTTTAATATGATACTTTCTTTTACGTTACACAAAAGTCTTCGGCTTTAAAAAGATTTCTTATAAAGAAAAGAGACTCAGACTCTTTTCTATGGGAAATGAATCCTTTTCACAGAACAATGTCTTATTATTGAAAAGTATAGGGTGATTTTTTAAGATTTAAGTTTTTCGGGTTGGCAGCACTGGTTGGTAATGGCGTCCAAACGTCATCTGTCAAAGTGAAAAGTGTACAGTATACCCTGCCATTTCATCATGGAAAGACCAACAAACCAGCAACGATTGCAAATCGTTGAAACTTGTTATCAAAATTCGTGCTCTGTGATAAATATGCACCGTTTGAGATGACCATTTTATGATCGTCATAATCGACCTGCTGAATCAACAATTCGTACTGTTATTTCGAAATTTCGCACCAAATTTACTTTGTTGGACATAAAACCATCGACTCGCATGCGTAGAGTGCGTACCGAAGAAAATATTGCAGCCGTAGCGACCAGTGTTAGTGACGATCGTAAAATGTCAATTCGTCGCCATTCTCAGCGATTGGGCATGTGTTACTCAACCACAAGAAAATTTTACACGTCGATTTAGGTTTGAAAGTGAATTGAACCCGAATGACCCGCCACAACGTCTAATTTTTGGTGAATGGGCCTTACAAAAGCTCTATGAAAATCCGCTGTTTTATCGAAAAATTGTGTTCAGCGATGAGGCTCATTTCTTGCTGAACGGATACGTAAACAAGCAAAACTGTCGCATCTGGAGTGATGAACAGCCACATGCCGATGCATCCCAAAAAAACGACAGTCTGGTGTGGTTTATAGGCTGGTGGCATCATCGGTCCATTTTTCTTCAAAGACGACCGTGAAAGAAACGTTACCGTCAACGGCGAACGATAACGAACCGTGATATTTTTTTTTGCCCCAATTGGCTGAGTTGAACTTGGGTGACATGTGGTTTCATCAGGACGGTGCAACATATTTTTTCATTTAGTACGAGATTAGTATTTCGCATTGTAAATTGTCTTGTGTTTCAAAAGTGTCTTTCTGCCCGGAAAGCCTACTTTGAAACTCTTTCCATTATGACATGTTTCTGTACGTTTTCTGCAACATGCCACACTGCTCGTGAAACAATGGATATGTTGAGGAATGAATTTGGTGAGGAGCCTATTTTTCGATTTGGCCCTGTGTGTTGGCCCTCAAGATCTTGCGATTTAACACCTCTTGATTATTTCTTGTGGGGTTATGTCAAGTCGTTAGTCTATGTGGACAAACCGAACACTATTGAAGCCTTACAGGATAACATAATACGAGTTATTCGTGGAATACAGGCCGAAATGCTCGAAAAAGTGACAAAAATTTGACATTCCGAATGGACATTTTGAGACGGAGCCGCGGACTACATTTACATGAAGTTATCTTTAAAAATTAAATGACAATTAAACGGCAATTCCAATAAAACATTTTAAAATGTGATACAAATTTGAGGGTTTTGTTCGATTTTTAAAAGAACTACGATTAAAACATCACCCTTTATCACGAAACCACATTTATGTAATCAAAGTCTTTCAACTTACAGTTGTGTATGAGAACTGCTACTCAAGAAAAATGTCTTCAAAAAAAATGTAAACTGAGACACGTTTCTATAGAAAAACTATCCTCCAGACCAAACTTCTTTATGGAAAATTTCATTCGGACACGTTTGTTTAGAAAAATTATCGACGAAGTTACACTTCTTTATTACATTTTTTAAGATATATTTGTAAAGGGTGTCCCAACAAGAACGCAAGATTTAAATTTGGCTCCATTCGAAGTGTCATTGTTTGACATTTGAACAATTGTTATTGTTTACTAGTAGAAGGCACGACGTTAGTAAAAATGGAGCGCTACACGACGCTCATTCTCATTGTGAAATTAATTTACCAAAATGGTGAAAGTTTGCGATTGCAAATTGCGATCAATTTGGGGTCACAATAATGCTCCAAAAGAGTCAACTGTAAAGAGATTAATGGATAAATTTGCCAAAGCTGGGACTGTTAGTGATGTAAAGACAACAACGCGCCTTCGACCGGGTCGATCGACCGAAAATGTCGCAGCTGTACGTGATGATGTCGCTCTAACTCCGTCCACCTCAATTCGACACCTAGCTCAGCAAATGGGTGTCCCCAAATCCACTATGCAGCGAATTTTGACGAAAGATTTGCATCTTCATGCATACAAAGTTCAATTGACTCAGGAACTGAAGCCAGCTGACCATGGACAACGAAGGGAGTTCGTTAATTGGGTATTGGAGAGACAACATAAAAATGCTGATTTTGCCGATAAAATCATCTTCCGTGATGAGGCCCATTTCCATCTTGATGGCTTCGTCAATAGGCAGAATTGTCGCATTTGCGGTAAGGAAAATCCTCGAGTGATTCACGAGGTGTGGATTTTGGGCTGGAGGAATCATTGGACCTTTTTTTTTATGAAAATGAGCCATGTCCATCGCAAACAGTATACTGAAATGATAACCAGTTTTTTCGTGCCTAGAATTGAAGAAATGAATGTGGAGGGCATGTGGTTTCAACAAGACGGCGCCACATGTCATGCAGCCAGAGAAACAATTCAATTGCTGCATCAGTCATTTAAATCTTGCGTTCTTGTTAGGACACCCTTTATAAAAAAAGTTTTTTCAATTTCTAATTCATCTTATAAGAAACTTTTCTATATAAGAAGTATTTTTATATAGAAAAGTACCTAGTAGGATCCATTTCATATAATCAAATATTTCGGAGGATGTATTTGATGATAACTTTCTTTTGGAATAGTTTTTTTTTTAAGAAATTGTGCAATGGGAAACATTTTTTATGCAGAAATGTGTTTGGCTGAAGACATTTTTCTACATAAAGGATTTTAAAGGACTTTTTTTAAATAAGAGTCTACTGGAAAACAATTTGCTATAGAAAAATATTATGTTTAACAAAACATAGCTAGTAAAAAATGTTTTGTGGAAAGAATTTTTGCATAGAAGTTTCTATTGCAAGACAATTTTCTATAATAAAGAAGAAGATAAAAAACAAAAAATATATGAAAAGCAGTGTTTTAGAAAACATTTTATTTTTTATATAAAGAAAGTTTTCCAAGATAATTTTCTATGCCCTAACGTTACAGTTTCGGTTCATGTAGAAAAATATTAACTATATGTATATTGTCCCAATAATCTACTATGTACTGGGTATTAAATATATCGAAAATAGGGATCACACAGCCGTTGT
This sequence comes from Philornis downsi, assembly GCA_019455685.1. Lineage (NCBI taxonomy): Eukaryota > Metazoa > Arthropoda > Insecta > Diptera > Muscidae > Philornis > Philornis downsi. Next base: position 13,967 of record JAHXMU010026583.1, read on the forward strand.
TGAGCCTCTAAAGAAAGCACTTTTCGAGTCACTTTATTTACTATCGTGTTTGCTCCAAAAAGTGCAATTTCATTAGATGATTTTGATTTGATTTTTAATTTTCAAACTTAAATTAAAGTTGGTATTATAAGTTGTTTTCTCGCTTGAACAGGCAAAACAAACCCCGTGGCAGCGATGGCTGCCGTTACTTATTTATCTTGTTGTAATCATTTGGTTTATGTACGATGGTGGCAGCAGCTATTTATTTTTCTGCTGCTGTGTAGATACAAAAATGAAATAGCTTTATTCATTCCTTAACTATAGCTTGCTATACTTGAATTTTGTTGACCGAATTACACAGGACTATTGCCAAATAAACTAAATTAAATACTTAAAAATTCGTTCTTTTAATTCATTTGAAAAAACGCCAGCGTAAAATTGGTTTCCAACTAGAGAAATCAACCTTCAAATCTAAATTTAAAAATAACTTAAATATACATATTTAAATCCATGAGCAGCTTTACTAAAGACATATGTAAAACAAATGTAAAATTTTCTACAAATTACTTTTTGTGGTGTTTTTCAACTTATATTTCTCCAAGTAGAGGTAATGTTTGAGTAGACACCGACAATCATTTTGTAGCATTGAGTAAAATGGAAAGAAAATAACTCTTCTCAGTGCTTAAATAATCACTTACGAGAGGTGCAATTAAGTCACCATTTATTGTATTTTATAATGGAGAAACCCAGTTCAATTAACTCGGCTGAGATATATATTTGTATACCTTTATTCGAAAGGACAGAGTTATATAAACTACTGCACCCAGAAAGTAAAAAAAGTTCAATTTCAATTTAAATTAGGCGGATATATTGAATCGCAGGACTATTTTCTTTAAAATACAGGAGCGATCCCAAACCTGACCACCTAACAAAGAAGACACAGAAAAGTTGGGAAGAACTTTCTTAATATTTCAACGTAATCTGCTTTCAGTTCGATATAGTTTTTCCAGCGATATTCTATTGATTCTATACCCTGTTTATAGTAAAAACTGACAAACTTCTTGAAATAGCCATCAACCGCAGAGTCCAAATCTTCATTGCTGGTAAATCTTTTACCATCGAGCAATTTTTTTAAATCCAGAAACAGAAGATAGTCCGAGGGAGCTAAAGCTGGCGAATGAAAGTGCGTAATGAAACAATTCGACCGTTAGTTCATTAATTCTGGCCATCACAATAGTGGATGAGTGAACTGGAGCATTTTCTTCATGAAACAACATTTTCTTTATCGCCAAATGCGTTCTTTTTCCATAGTTTCATCACTTAGCATAATATTCGTTAAGATCCGTCGATGGTTTTTCTTTCCTGAAGATAATCAATAAAAATAATCTCATGCACGTCCTAAAAAACTGGCGCCATGAACTTGCTTGCAGATGCAACCGTCTTCGCCTTCTTTGGACACGATTCTCCCATTCCATTCGACTGTTTTTTTGTCTCAGATGTGAAGTGTTGGACCCATGTCTCATCCATGATTGTAAATCGACTCAAAAATTCGACTTTATTGCTGTGAAACATCGCCAAACATTTTGCTAAAAAATCTTTACGACGCTGTTTTTGCTCTATTGAAGGCAAGCGCGGCACCCATCTTGCGCACAGCTTTCTCGTCTTCAAATCTTTAGTCAATATACTACGTACAACACTATTTCAAATGGCTATCATTCAACTAGCTGCCGCACCTACAGCCCACGATCATCTAATGCTATTTTGTGTTCAGCGTGGACACCTCAATTTGGTCGACCACTACCACTCGTACGGCCCCGTTCAAACTCTGCTACTCAATATTTTACAGTCGTAAACGAAGGAGCAGACTCTCCTAGAATAGAATCTAGCTCGGCTTTAATATTTGTTTGACCACTACCACTCGTACGGCCTCGTTCAAACTCTGCTACTCAATATTTTACAGTCGTAAACGAAGGAGCAGACTCTCCTAGAATAGAATCTAGCTCGGCTTTAATATTTGTTATACTGATACCTTTCAAATGGAAATATTGAATTACATTTTGATTACCAATTTCTTCATTGGTTGCAAATTCACTGAGATCGTTTACTTTTGGTGGCTCAAATAAAAATTCTAAACAATGTGGCGCTTTGAAACTTAAAATATATGCTTTAAAAGGTCGCCAAAATAATTTTTTTCAAACTACTGGCACCACCTATACTTCAAATCGAATAGTTTTGGGACCGTCCTTTTAATATCATCAAAACATAAATATCTTCAAAACACGATTTTACACGTTACAAAACCTGATGTTGGCGATTTTTACAACATGCGGTTATATTGAGCAAAGAATTTGCATTAAATTTTATTTCCGAAATATAATATTGTTGCAGGACGGTTTCAATGAATAGAGTTTGTGGAAAGGAAATGTTGACAAATGACATAAATAGTTCAAAGAGGGCCGAGAACGAATTTAAGGCGAAAAATGGCCATCAATCACTGCCGATGAGTCTCATTACTTGTATCCGTCATGACGGGACACTGTCTGACTGGAAGACATGCAGTGAGACTGAAGGTTCCGACTAGTGATTTCCGCAGGAGCTGTAGGGATGAAGTGTAGGGGGAGTACATAGAACACCTTCTCTGCAATAACCCTGCCCGGAGAGCAGGCGGGAATCAACACTGGGCTCTTATTTCTTTAGGGACCGAGAATATCTGGACTATATAGATATTATCCTACTTAAAAGCTTTCAAGGGGCGCTTAGGATGGTTCAACGGGGGAAACCTGGGGACAGCCATATCTCTAGTTTCCATGGTATCCCAATGGACTATGTGGTCGAAGCGAGTCTGCCTATTCAGACTGTCACACTGACCTAAACTAACCTAACAACTGCCGATGAGAGCCAAGTTCAACAACTTCTAGATAATTATGGACCTTGATGGCGATGTTGGCGTTTTAAACGGGTCAGTCAACTTCATTTAAAAGAAAATATTTCGGGCTTCAAATGCGTCTAATCTCAAGGACCGTCAAATTGAATGGCAAAGACATACAATTTTTTTTCAAAAAGACCGTCACGTTTAAAATCTGTCGGGATATTATTTCAGCCAGAATAATATAATATCAATAACTTACTATTACGATAGATGAGATTTGGATCTGCACTTGTAATCTAGAAACAATCGACGAATCGAGTAAATATCGTACCAAATACGAAGGAAACCCGGAAAGATCGCGCCAAAATCGCAAGGATATGCTAACAATACTTTGAGGATTTGAAAACGTTGACATAAACGAATCACTACCGTAAGGAATACCTTGAAGGCGAAGAAATAGATATGAATGAAGAAATAGTAATATAAAAAATTGAAATTTTCATTTCGGGTATACTAATATGTAATTTGATGCAGCAAAAAATGTAACATTCAGAAGGAAGCCTTTAAAGTATCAAAAATTATTTTCTTGGCACATTTATTTTATGACTTTTTAAGTCAACAACATAGACAAAGTCGATGGTAGACAGAAAATGAATCAATTTATGCGACAGATACCAGAAAGGATAGTTAACATAGTCTACGATCAGGTTCCATTCATTATGATCAATCCCACATTTTTGAGAAGTTTCGTAAATATAATATTTACGACAGTTGTCGCCCCTACTTGTCAAGCAGTTCGATATTTGGTAAACAAAAATACTTGGCCGTTAATAAACCTCGTTCCAGGCGTGTTAAATAAGTCGGGAATACTTGATGCTAGCACAAAATCGCTAATATTTCGCGACCATGGTATTGCCAGGTGCCAAATATATATAATATAATCTTTACGACAGTTATCGCATCTACTTCTCAAACAGTTCGACATTAGGTAAAAAAGAATACTTGGTCGTTAATGAACCTCCTTCTGGGCGTGTCAAATAAGGCGTGAATACTTGATGCTAGCACAAAATCGCTAATATTTCACGCTCATGGTGTTACCAGGTGCCAAATATTACAATATGGCATTTTGCATCTGAAAATTTTCGTCATATACATATTGGCACATCGTGAAACATCTGTCGTAGGACGGTGAAGGCTTTTTTATATTTCCAATATTTGATTCTGGTATAAAAGTTGGCAAAATTTTAAAAAATCGTCACGATATTCAAGTCCTTTTTGATATCTTCCATACAAATTATCTAATTTAAACCATATCATCCTAGGTTCATATTTTTCATTCAATTGCAATAAATTCGGTGTAATTTGGAATACAGTAGACGTTTATTAAAATGAAAAGCACTAGATTGCCACGCCCCTTAGATGTCTCTTGCAGAGCCTGCATAAAACTGATTGATCTACAAGTTCTAAAAGTTTAGATAAATTTACCTTCTGTTATTATGTTTAATCACCGCTTTTGCGCATTTGCAAAGGGAATTTGATCGAATATATATGTGAATCTGTCCAGCGGATTGAGATTTCTGTACCGGTTCTTTAGCATTTTGTGCTGAAAATTTTTTTGAAACAAATCACATTTACATTCCACTACAACCATCGATTTTTGCGTATAATTAATTACATAGTTTGATACTGATTATATGTCCATTGATGTGAAAGTAGAATATAATTGAAAGTTTTAGAATTTTCCTAAATATTTCATTTAATACCTCTTTTTTATCAAGGGGATTTGTTACTTCATTCGATTACTTCACTAGCAAATGAATTAATTTCACATCAGGGATATCCCTTTGACTATGTTCTCTGGATCTTCATTAAACGAAATTAAAATTAAAACATACACAAGCGCATGCATGGACCAACCTTTGGACGTGGTTGCATTGGTCATTAGTGTCCTTTTCATGAGGTTGCCATGCATTCAATCCAGTGCTCCTGTCTTTTTTTATGAACATATCAAGTAACACATAAACATTCACCAACAAAGCTGGTGAATGTGATTGCTTGATTTTACCGCTAAAAGAAGGGAAACGAGCTAAAAATGCATTCACATTTACGGTTTCTCCAAATTACTGATGCGCAAACAAACACACTCTCACACCCTCCGTGCCAGCAGCCACTCACATATTTTCTAATATATGACAGCCACCAATACGCACACTGGTATGGAGGCATGTTTGTGTTGTCATTTGTATCTACATCTACTTAGGTTTAATTGTCGTTCCAGAATTCCATTGGGATTTGTTGCTGTTTCCGTGTTCATGACTGTCCTTTAATTCTAATTATGTTCAAATGTATTGGTACGACAGTGGCTGTATTTGCGTGTGCGTGTGTGTGAACTGTGGTACTCCCATGAGTCTGGCTAACTATAAATTGGTCTACATATTTATAAATGCGAATGCGGTTGCGGTGTTATTATTTCAATTAAATGTTCAACTTTACTGGGGATACCGGGATTATTTTAACAGGACATAAACGATAAACATTATACGTGTCATGAAGTGTGAACCGAAATTCAATTAGTTCGAGAGTTTGACCATAAGCAGAACACTGAATGGTCAATGACAAAGCAGAGCGTAATCAACTGTGCACAAATTCAAACACTCATGTATTCATACTCGTATATGCCTTAAACATTCAAATTGTTAATTATTCAAACAACCAAATTTTTAAAAATTTATCGAAGGTTCAGAAGTTAAATTGTTCTAGTATTCTTTAATACGAAGTTTTTCTTAATTGTTTTATAACAATTTACACTAAGAACATTAGCTGTAATCTTCAACTGACTTGTTGTTAATAGAGAATGCATGACGAAATATCTTGAAAGAGAGTCCACTGGAAAGTTTCCTATTTTATCTTGTACAACAGAGAATGTATTTGATGTACTATAGAAAAGAATCTTAGAAAATATTTATAGTAGAGAAAAAAAAAATGTCTTAGGAGAACCTTTCTGTATGGGAAAGTATCAGCGAGAAAACGTTCCGCATAGACTTCTTATTTTTTGTATTTTGGAGTATTTTGCATTTGAATTTGGACCTCCAAATTCAACTCACGCAACAATTAAAGCCGCCTGACCATTCATAAACGCTGCCAATTATTAAATTAGCTAGAATTTCTCACATTTAACAAGCTTATACGCTTTGTATTTGTAGACTCACTCAAACGGCCCTACTTGTATAACGACGTTTTCAAACACCAGGTAGAGAAACTTTTCCCAGATTTGTCAATTACTAGACTCACATTGAATAGAATTTGGGAGAGTTTCTTTACAAGCTTACACGTATTATATTTGTAAACTCACTGAAATGGCATTATTGTTTAACGACGATTCCAAATTCCAAGTTGGGAAGACTTCACCGGACTTGTCAGTTATAATGGTGAAAAAGTAAGATACGACTCACGTTGAGTATCCTCAATTGACTCACAACGATATCGTCAAAGCAATCTTTTGGATTGAGACTCACAACGATATCGTTAAAGCAATCTTTTGGATTGAGAAGGAATCGGCGGAAGTGAGTTTGGCTGGTGGAATAATTAAGACAGATTATATTATTTGCTTAAACCAACAGAAAGTCTATTTGTTGGGGATGTTTCGAAGACATTAACAAACAGCGAAACTACTAATGGTACAACAAATAATGCCAGGCCAGAAGTAACACGATGCAAAACCAGGCGAAGTTGCTAGTTGCGGAGTGATATTAGTTCAATTTTTAGAATTGACTGTATCCGTCAGTTTTATTTTATTTTATTTATTTTATTTTTTTTTTTCATTGAAGTTTGGCACCGTAAATGACCACGGAAGTAATATTTTAATTTTTTGGAAATTTCCGAACTTCCGGCAAAAGACCAGTGGAACTATTTGGTAGCTGGTTCATCTAAAGTTTCCCTCAGGGTAGCTGGTGCATTTCAAAATAATGTAAAATAATTGAAGCTAGTAAAGATACTGGTTGGAGGCATTAGGGACGAAACAACCTTAACCTATTCTCAAACTTTAGATGGGTAAGAACCTTATCTTTCTTGGTATGAAGGTTGTGGTTGTGCTATAACGTGCCCAGTGCTCCATTTTTTGCTAAGCAGAACTGGCGTTTTCTCCAGAATTTCGGAAAATTGCGTTCTCTAGTTATTTACTAAAACAAGTGTGAAATAGCCCAGAACACAATTTGCATATTATAATTCAAAAATGCAAACATTTAAATATAGAAATATCAAATTTTCAAATGTATTCGAAAACTCAAGCACTCCAGTATTCCGCAATTATATTCTTATTTGTAAATGCAGAGTTTTTAGTGTCATAATAGTTTTGGGAACATTTGCATGAATGTGTGAATGCATTTTTAATTAACATTTATTGTTCTAGAATGGTTATGAATTATGCTCGTGCCGTTAGATGAATTTTAAGAGATTTGCGGTCTGCATAGCATAACAATTTGCTTGGCAGCAAACCACTCTAAGTTTCCTACCCCGTTGCACAGCCATAATATTTTGGTAATTGCAATAAGCACACAATATTTAAGCTCATATGTTTACATAAGTCTATACATTGGAATGATAGAATATAGATGTAAAATGTATTTGATTATTTGTAGTTGAGAGCATTTCAACCATTGCAAAATCTCGTCCAAATTTTGCAAAATGTTGTTGAAAGTCCTCTCAAATCAGCAGACAGATTTGCAGCATGCTTATTATTTAAATTGTATTAGTGTTTGTACGTTTTCTGGAGAAGACTGAGAAAACAGACTGGCTTGTGCCACTTTTTAAATGACTATAATGCTGGATTTGCCCAATTCGGCTAAAATAATTTGAAGGTAAGTTTGAATTTGGCATTCCTCTGAAGATGGCGGGTCTTTGCCAAATGAAACTGATTAGCAAAAGTCTACAGTGAATATAGAAGAGAACTCTTTAGCACCGAATGAGGCAAAATGAGAGGGCGGTAATCTATTGTACGATCTATTTAACAAACTTAGAGGAATGAGAAAGAGGAATACTGCATTGAATACAATTAATTTAACCCTTTTCAAAATCTGCACGCTTCAAGTATGTATTATGTAAGTATTTAGTTTTTAGATTAGTCGTAAAGTTTGAGAACTTACTGCAGCCTTCTCGAGCAATGAAAATGAGTCATCGAAAGTGGATTTTACTGCCCAGACTAATTACGATAAATTTTGTTATTTTCTTCGGCCAACTGGGAGCCCATTCGTTTATTCATTAGTCGTAAACTATGAAAAGTTACTGCAGTCTTCTCAAGCATTAAGACGGAGTCAGCAAAAGTGAGTTTCCCTGCCCAGACTAATTATGATACATTATGTTATTTGGTTCGACCAACTGGGAGTCTATTCGATAGTCTATGCAGTAGTCGTAAACTGCGAGAAATTAGTGAAGACTTTTCAAACTTTAAAAAGGAGCCAGAAAAAGCGGGTTTGTCTGTAAAACTGATTTAGATAAATTACGTTATTTTCTTCAAATAATACGGAACCTAGTCATCGCGGATGCTGCATGGACAGTAACATATAAATCTTTTGGGTGATAGATGACTTTTTCTAATCTGAACCTCTCATGACGAAATAAATCGCAGGCTAGAAATAATTAGAGAGGTATTTCTAGCAAGTAGATGCTATTAAAGACTAGCAACCGATTGAGTAGGAGGTCCTTTTTTAACGAAAAAAAATTTAACTCAACGAGAAACTATGCCTACTTGTCTTGTGGCACAGCGCAGAATCTTTGATTAGGACATAAGCAGTAGCGTCATACAAATCGAATATAATACACTGACATTGGCCTTGTCATAAAAATACTACAATTATGCCGTGCAGATGAATTAAAACACTCCAGCATCAATAATCTTAAACAAAATTAGCTGGTATAGAAGAGGGCGACTAAATCTTCGTGGGAAGCACCATGTTTCGCAAGGTGCTATCAAACTCAGTGTAGGGAATTAGAATAGTATTCCATATGGGGTACATAAAAGGTGAAAACATATACATATTGTAGTTCTTGTCTAAGTATGGAATTGTTGCTGGAGAAGATATATTAAGATATATGGTATAAGAAGATGTATGGTCACATTTTTACATTAATTTTGAATTAATTTTATCACTCGTGGTACCTGAGGGCCATAGTGTTACGGACGCTATACTGATTAATCGACAAAAAATGGGAGATTCAAGAATATCTACTCTCAACTCGTAGCAACTGTACGAATACCACTGTCAAAACAAACACCGCTGTATCTTCGTTAACCTCCAAACCACTTTCACCGAGTCCTTCTTAATGCTTTGGAAGGTTCCTGTAAGACAACGCGTTCTTCGACCTGTGATACGTACACAATTAGCATAACATATGGCTTTTGTCGAAGATTGTAATAGTAGAACTTACTGATGTTTTCCCCGTAATCATGTTCAAAATTGAGTGTCCTAATAATCGCCAAAAGTACGTTGAGGTCGTCACACAATATCTTGCAACCCTGCCTCTCTGAATGAAAGTAGGCAACATCGGCAAGCTTCTTCTGATGCCCGCTGTAAAATTTGGACTATTTTCCTACTATTCAATTCAACTTGTAGTTAGCAGTCTATATTGCTCATTATATTTACTTTCATTGCTGTTTTGAACCAGAAAAAAATCGACCAAGTAATCACGCCTGCTCTTGTACCTCTGGTACCCCTTATATAGATGAACGATTAAACCAACTTATTTTTAACGTCGAAGCATTTAAGCAGTTACATTTAGCACAGGCAAATTGATCGTACGTCATGCAATTCATTAATTTAGCTTTGAGATGAATATCGACTACATCACCACGTTCCTTCTCGTATCTCCCATATAAATGGACCGATTTATCAAACTTGTACTTTCCCCCCGTAATCTCTAGTTCGTGAACTGCAGTGACTTAAGTTTTTGTCCATAGAATAGGACTTAGTCTTTTATGTAAGATTATCAATTTAATGGTTTAACCTCCGCTGATCTGGCAGGGCTGTCAGCTGTTAAATACCTGTTATATGAAGTGTTATTTGCAAGAATTTAGTGAAAGGTTTGTCATTTATGAATACGGAACGTTTAACAACCGGGAAAGGCGTAAAAATACTTAAAACTTACTTCAAAAGTGGTCAAGCGTGGGCTTTCACTCGGACAAAATTTTCTTCCACGAGCAAAATTGTCGCATATGGGGCTCGAAGAATCCAAAAGTGATTGTGGAAAAGCCATTGCATCCAGAAAAAGTGACTGTCTGGTAAGCAGTATGGTCTGGAGGCCGTATTTTTTCAAAAATGACGTTGGAGAAACCTCAAAAGGATCCAATCTAGAAACGGTCATTTAATTGAGATTGTATGTCATACATAATGGCAAGGTCCAAGCAATGTAATGAAATAAAAGTTTCATTGAAATATTAGCTTTTTGTGTATAAAACACACATTTATATGAAACCGGAAAATATAATATAGGTATATACTACATTAGGTAGATCTTCGCAAGCCAATTGCAGAAGACAGGCATGATGAGAGTTCTTTTTACACTCGACGGGATAACCTTTCCTACGCAAAACATGCTTATGTTCAAGGGTTAATGCAAGGCTTCATCAGTTGTTGTCGTATTGAGCTCTCAAAAACGCATAATTTAATTGTGAAAAAAGTACGATATGTGCTAATGTATTTTTCTCGGGCCTTCTCCAAGATTTTCCGTATTGTCGTAATTATTGGCTGGTCTCTATAAGTTATGACTAAAAAAATGAGAGAGTTCCTACGCAAATGGCAGTCTAAGTTAGCATAGAAATCATCGAACAATGAAGGTATACGAGTACATGCATACAGTAGACATATAGGAAAAATGTAACGCCTGGAAGGAAGTAAGTAAATTATCAACAGGAATGTGTTTTATGATATTCTAAGTCGATATGATATTCTACGATGATAAATGTCAAGGTTTTTACGAAACTTCTGTACATTTGGCACAGTTCAATATTTGGTCATTCTTTCTAATACCTCTCATGCACTTTTGTCGCATTTCAGTAAATTAAATTTATTGATTTAAATTATTGCCCATAGTACTGAGTTATAGCACCTGACAAAAAAATCGTTTGATCAATCATTACACTGCCGCAAATTACCAATTTATTCATATTTCCTTAGGTTCATATATTTCACATAAAAAATACAAAAACAAATTCCGCCGTATCCCATGAACGAGGAATGGGAAAGCTCCTAACATTCAAAGCTCCTTACACACATTATATGTTTAGACCTACAGCGTAATGACAATTCTAAATGTCACAGTTTGGGAAGCATTTATCAGACTTGTCGATTATTCGACTACTCGAAGTTTTCGTTTTGATTGTTCAAATTGCGTCGCATCCCATTAATGAGGTATGGGAGAGCTCCTAACATTCAGTGGGTCTACACACATTCTGTGTGTAGATCTACAGAGGTATGGGAGAGCTCCTAACATTCATTCTACACACATTCTATGTTTAAACCTACAGTTTAATGACAATTCTGAATGTCACAGTTTGGGAAGCATTTATTAGACTTGTCGATTATTCGACTGCTCAAAGTTTTCGTTTTGATTGTTCAAATTGCGTCGCATCCCATGAATGAGGTATGGGAGAGCTCCTAACATTCAGTGAGTCTACACACATTCTATGTTTAAACCTACAGTTCAATGACAATTCTGAATGTCACAGTTTGGGAAGTATTTGAAAGACTTGCTGATTATTCGACTACTCAAAGTGTTCGTCAGACACAACAGGGTAACGTTTGCTAAAGTAGAGTCACAGAATGAAGATGAAGCGCATTGTCCTGCATCCCTTCTGGTATCACCCATAAAAATTGACCAATTTTCCGAAATTTAATATTTTTTTTGTATTTTCTAATTAGTAGGTAGGCGTGTCCTAGATTCTACCAAATATAATGCAAAGCAAAAGAAAAAATTATAAGGTAACGCAGTCCCCGCTATACGGAATAACAGGAGAAATATAAAATTTCTTATAATTTGATACCAAAAGAAGCATGACAATGCAGTCTATTTCCATACTCAGAATTTAATTAATGAATGAATGAATAACGTGCGAAAAATTACTTGAATTCAATGCAACATCTTGAAAAACGTGAACTTAAAAATACAACAAATTGATTAAATCAGTCATCTGCATGAAAGCAACCAGAGTGGATTGTTTGTTTGATTTTTCCGGAGTTAAATAAAGGAATGAAAATCGCTATAATGAACAAAAAGCTAGGTAACTCTAGCCAGCTAACTATAAATTGGAGAGCCATAATCAAATTGAGGAAAATTGGTCAGTTTGTATGGGAAATACCAGAAATAGCTTGATGATATTGTCCATTTTCAGTACCACACCCCACGTTAACAAACACTTAATACCTACCAAACTGTGCAGAATTTAAAGCAAATGGATGATAAATATGAATCTAAGTATATACGGGTTAAATCGCTCATTTGTATGAGACAAACTAGAGGCGGAAAAATAGGTTGTGCCAAGATTTGAAAAGTGTCAAAAAGATTTACCACACTTATCGTGTCTACTAGCCATCTAAACAAGCAGACATCACTCAACCGACTTGAAAAATCATGAAACGCATTTAGTCAAAAGTATTCGATACCTTAAAAGCTTCTTTCTGGGTGTTAAATTTTTCCGTATCGAATGACGTATAATAAGTATAATAACGAATGCACTACAAGTGTGAAGTAAATAAAGTAAATTGCTTTCCTGCCAACACATTATAAAGCTTTTCGGTCCATTTTCAAATCCCTCAGTGACTCTACCATATGTACATCCACTTTACATTTCCATATATGAAGTGGTCATCTACCAAAAACATCCCAATCCTTATTCTTGATTTCATTTTTGTACTAGCAATGAATATGGAAGACATTGAATGTTTTCATATTGTTCTAAATTTTCAATTTCCTTTTAATTTAACACGTTGTTATACTTTTTTGATATTAATGTCCGATATTCGACATAATTTATAAATTTGTTTTACCACTCCCAATTGGTTGCTCTTCTCATCTTACACAGAAATATTTCTTTTACGTTTCATAAATTTTTTCGAACATAACTCACAACGATTTTCTTTATATATCGTACAATAACTTTGCATAATTTATAACATCGAAGATATGTTGTAAGATTATTAGTTGCATTGCATGCTCTTGAACAATTTCCATTCAATTATTATTCCTTTATTTGTATCCTTAATTGCACTGAAATTATTTTCTATGTACATATCCTGGCCTCTTCACACACTTTAGATGCCACAAATGCGCCTTTTTACTGCTTACTTTGGTTTTTTATTTATCCTTTTTTTTTTTGTTTCTTTATTGTTTGCTGTGCTTAAGATGTTTTTGCACAATTGAAGTTTTATCCTTTCAGCTTGGTATTTCCACTTGTTTTTTCCGTTCGCGTTACCGCTTCGTTTGAAAGTTTACATTTAACTGATTTTAAAATAATTTGAAATGAAATACCTTTCCGTAAGTTTCCCAGACACGTACTACACTTTTGTCAATGATGGCAGCAGGACACCTTGCAACCGCAACATGTTGCAATGCCAATACACTGTCACACATATGCGGGTACACCCGGTGACCTGTTTAATCCTTCATCGAACAAAACACAACATGTTGAAGTTGTTAGCACGCGCCTCGTGCCGCAAAGTGAAAACAAAATTCGGTGTTTTTTTACGTTTTTGTTATTGTTTTAGGGGGTAGTAATTTTTCAATGAGTTTGTTGTTGTGTTTTAATTTTCCATGTGCTTAAAATGCTTAAATATTTTTTAGCCGAGTAACAGAACGAGTGGATGTCTTTCCCATTGACGATTGAAACACGTTTCTTAAGTTTGTTTTTATTGCCACTTTCCGCGTGCTTGGATCTAATATGTCTGTGTATGGGTGTGTGTGTGTGTGTGTGTGTGTGTGTGTGTGTGTAAGTGTCTTGCTAGCGTTGGTGTGTGTGTAAATTCATTGCTTACACGTGTGGGTGTTTGCGTGTCGTAGGGAGCTCTATGTTTGTTCCCACGTTCCTTTCATTCCGTTTAAATATTGAGGCGGGTCGTGACTTCGTATTTGTTACGTACACTTTTTTGTTTGTGTGCCTTCACCAAAAAGTGATTATTGTTTTAAACTGCACATACCTTTCCAAGTTTACAAAAAAAAAAAAGGACTACAAACTTTGTAGAGCAGGAAGCTACCAAAATGTGAATGAGATAACATAGAGGCGGTGTGGCAATTTCAGGTAGTTTAAATTAGGTTAGGTCAACGTGACAGACTGAATAGACAGACTCACTCAGACTGCGTAGTTCATTGTGGTACCAAGGAAACTAGAGATATCTATGTCCCTAGTTTCCCCCATTGAACCATCCTGAGCGCCTCAAGAAGCTCTTAATTCAGATACCATTTACACATATGGTCAAAATAATAAGTACACCCTATAATTCTTTTTTTGAAAGACTCGTAGACGAAAATATATTTAAATTAAAAGAAAAAACAAATACCAATTTCTTTTATAATAATAATAGGTAAGTATAAATAATAATAATAAATAATAAATATAATATACATATATATAACATAAGTAAATATATATAATGTAAATAACAATAATAATGTTATAAGTATATAATAAATAATAAATAAAATAAATACTAAAATAATAACAAAAAAGCAAAAATTAAATTCAGTATTTTTCAAAACGTAAGAAATTTTTTCAATTGCTCAAAATAATAAGTACATTTAGTAAAAATAAGCAAAAAAGTAAAAAAAAAATCAAGTTTTTTTCTGCTAAATTGGCTGAGTTTCGTTAAAAGCCGGTATATTCACCTTTGTTTTCAATTATTTTGTTGACTCTTTTTGACGTGTTGGCAATAACCTTCCTGCAGGTTTCTACTGAGACTTCACACCAAGGTTTGAACAAAATTCCATAACTGATCCTTTTTTTTAAAGAACCTCCTTTCCAATTCTTTGTTTCAACTCTCCCCAAAGATTTTCGATTGGATTTAAGTCCGGAGATTGATTTGGCCAGCCAAGAAGGTCAACATTATTATCTTGGAACCAATCCTTTACCAACTTAGAAGTATAACTAGCCTTTCCAAAAAGACTACAGCAGACTGCGAAAATATTAAAGAATTGAACAATGTATAGGTATTTATTACTTTGACCAAGTACTGAAATCATACCTGAACAAAACTAACTTACAATGAAAACAACGAGGAAGCCCCAGTTTTGTTTTTACCTTTAAAGGCATTACCATATTAAAGTTATTTAAATAAAAAAGAATCGTCACGTTTACTTTGCGTTATAGTAACTAAAATTAAACATAAAGCAAAAATAAGCAGGTCCAGATATCCTAGGTCCCTAAAGAACTAAAAGCCCAGTGCTGTTGATCCCCGCCTGTTCGTCAGGAAAGGGCAATTGCAGGGAAGGTGTTCTACAGACTCCTCCTCCTCTTCATTTTCACAGCTCCTGCAAAAGTCAATAGTTGAAACCTTTAGTCTCACTACATGTCTTCCAATTAGACAGTGTCCCGTCATGACAGATACAAGTAATGAGACATTGGGTCTCATTACTCACATTGTGTATGAACGCTTCAGAATTAGGCGAGTCCAGATCTGTCAGAATTGATTACAGTCCCGGAAAGACGACCACCTAGCATTTGCTGCTAAATATGCTGTATCTCGCAGTAAGAGCTTCCAAGTGTCCGGTGGCATGCCCACGGACTCCAACTCGACTGGAGTCTGTAAGGCTGTTCCCAATCTTGCCAGCCCGTTTGCAGTTCCCTGGTATGTCCCTGTAGCCCGGTGTTATGACAGCACGTACCCTATGAAAGCCAAAGTCGAATACGCAAAAGCTAAATGAATCACGTGATCGCACTGTGCGTATGCCTTTTGAATAAGTCACGTAATTTGGGGACGAAAATGCATCGAATTGCATTCGATAAAGAACAATAATAAGGGAAACAAGATATCATGTGAATGAAGTAAGAGATCATGTGAATGGAGTAATGATTTGCAAACTTTATCAACCGAAATTAGGGGCCATGAGAGTGAAATAATAAAATTGTAAACTATTAAATTGTAAATATTAATGAAAAGCCATCTGTGCATTACATTGCACGGATAGGATACAAAGAAATATAAAAGTAAACCGACTGTTGGTAAGACTTAATATATATTCAATAAATTAATACTTAACTCACTCCCAAGTAAAGCAGTCTTGTTTAATTTAAATAACTGGACACATAAATTGGGACTTGCACTACGAACAAGTGCAAGGATAAAGAATTCACTTTAAAAAAGTGAACTCGTGAATTGGGATTTGCACCAAGAACAAGTGTAAAAATAAGGACTTGGTTCCCACTATTGTGAAAGAACAAACGGATAAACCGCCGTCCCTGAGTAATTGTTCTTTTTTAACGGTTCAAGTGTTTTTAATTCCGGCACCCATATAAGATAAATATTGAAATGATTAGCCATCTCGTTAAGAGATCCGCAGCATTTCAGAGTTGATGTTGAGTTCAGGAAGATAGAATCCAGGGATTTAACGGCAGCTTGACTGCCAGAGAATGTCTTAATCCCCGCCGTGGTGAGGACGTTATATCTCAGCCATTCTGCCACTTAAATAATAGCTAACATTTCGGCCTGATAAATACTACAGTGATCAGATAGTCTTCTCGCTATACTTAGCCCTAGCCTACCTGATTATTTAATTTCGAGCGGTCAGTGTAGAAGTCGACATACAGTCCTATATCAGGAGTTCTATACTTCCACGTATCTATATCTGGTATAAATATATGGTACTTCTTGTCGAACAGTGGCTCAGCCAGAGTGTAGTCTATGGCCCCTGTAATACCAGGCACCATGCTCAGGATAGCACTCTGACCGTAACCACCTGACCGTTTTACGTTAACCAGAAATCAAACAGTCCTCAAGCAAGTAAAGAAATTTATATTTAGTGAATCGATTGACTGGCCGATCTGAAGTCTTCAGTGCAGATAGCCACTGACTAGCTGCTATGCAATAAATGAAGGCTTAGATAGGGTATTATCTTTTCGAAATACTATTTCAATATATTATTCATGTTGCAGTCTCTTCTAGTAACGAGGAGAAGTCGACAAAAGCGATTTTGTAATGGAGTAAAATGAATTCTAGCTTTTTCTGCGACTTGCAATCAGTCTACTCATTTAGAATGCTGCGTGAACTTGGGCAAGTACGAATATGGTGTTATGGATGATTTCATGTACTCAGATCCATTGTCAATAAGAAACTAATTTCAGGTTTGAAATTTTGAGAAGGCTGTTGCTGGCGATCGATCGTGACAAATATTATTCGTATGACACCGGAGGTCCACTTCTCTTTTTTCGAGTGGCGTTCACATCGATGTGCTGACAAACACGTCAATTAATCAAGCAATGAACAAGTTTAGTGGAAGCCTCTCAAATTGTTATTTAGAATCATAGCGGTTCAGATAGTGTACAAAAAAGATACGTGAAAGCCCGCTAAATATGAATAGTTTCGTCATATCCTTGTAGTATTTATGGTATGCAAGGAAAGTCGTTTGTTTGTTTTGCTTACAAATGGGCTAAGAAATCAATTTGCTGGCAAAGCCCTCTTTCGGCGGAAAATTCAACCGTACAAGATAAGAGGGCTAGCCCAACCGACGTATACATATTGCCAGTAGCATGCAAAAAATTATTTTGGTGAAAAGTGGCAACCTTATATGTAAAACATATGTTCTAAGTTTCAAGGCACCGTATTGTTTTTATATGAGTTATCAAATTTAAACGATCTCAGTGAATTTGTAAACATGGAAAAAGTTGGTCGCCGTTATGTAATTCAATATTTCCATTTTAAAGGTCTCAGTCCAACCAATGTTAAAACCGAGTTAGATTCTACTCTAGAGGAGTCTGCTTCATCATTTACGACTGTAAATGCTACTGTATATTGGGTAGCAGAGTTTAAACGAGGCCGTCAAGCTGCCAGGGCGAATACTGTACTGACCGACAAATTGATGTGTCCACGCCAGACATGATTAAGAAAACCCACAAAATGGTATTGGATGATCGTCGGCTGGAGCTGCATGAGCTAGCTGAAATGATAGACATTTCAGAAAGTGCTATACATCGTATATTGACCGCAGATTTGAAGATGAGAAAGCTGTGCGCAAGATGGATGCCGTAGCTGCCTTTAATAGAGCAAAAACAGTGTTTGGCAATGATTTACCGCAATAAAACCGAAATTTTGCATTGATTTGTAACTATGGATGAGACATGGGAGACACTTCACTCCTGAGGCAAAAGAACAGTCGGAAGAGAAATGCGAATTAACGGCGAATATTGTACTAATTTGTTGCAGCGTTTAGGTGATAAAATTATAGAAACAGGTCGCATTTGGCAAAAAGAATGTGTTGTTTCATAAAAAAAATGCTCCAGTTAACACATCCATGGTCATCGATGGCCAAAATGACCGAATTAAAGTTCAAATTGCTTCATTACGCACCTTATTCGCACTTTTGGACTAATTTCTATTTCCAAACTTGAAAAATGGTTATAGAAGCTATTGAATATCGCTGGACAAAGCGCATCGAGCTAAGAGAAGATTAGGTTGAAAAGAAAAGACAATTTCTCACAACCTTTCAGTGTCTTCTTTGTTAGGGTTGCTGGTTTCGGTAGCCCTTGTAGGGCTATTGTTAAACAATTTTGAGCCCTGATTATGACACAAGCGAAATTATACGTTCTGGGCGTCTGTGAGGGGAGAATATTATATAAAATACGTTGGTCATAGACAATGGAGTTCACATAAGACTCCAGTCAAAGTTACATATGTAAGCGAAATTTTTATTTAAAATAAACTTTTTATTAGGTTTCTAGATCATTCACAAAACTGTTCATAGGTTTAACTAATTTTGGGTCCGCCAGAGGGTTCCAGACATAGAGGCTTTACGCGGACATTTTTGAAAATAAAAAAATTCATGTTTTAATAATATTATTAACTTTTTTCGTCGTATAGAAGAGAAAACTTGGAATTAAACAAAAAATACACATGTTTATCACAAAGTCTAAGAACTAATTGAAAAAAAATTGACTCCATCGAAATAATTATTCAGTGGAGAGTATAAATTTGGTCAAAGGGAAGGGAAAGTAAAAATATGTTTAAAATAAGGAAAATGAGCCGAAAAGTTTTTACGCTACTTTGACAAACATGTTCTTTATACACATCTGAATCCAAATTTTTTACAGGATAATCAAAAACAATTTCAAAAACTTAATAAATGCTAAAAATACAGAAACTATTGTCTTTGAAGTAAATGAAGAATTGAGAAGAAAAAATTTTACACAATAAATTACCAAAAAATTTAATTTCTGTGTTCCTTCTCTACCAGTTTGGATCCTAAGAAAGAATCGAAACATTTTTTCCACAAATATAAAAAGGATAGATATGTTTAAAATCAACTTTTTGTGTGGACAGATGCAATCATTATCAAAGTTTTCCGAACCAGAAAAATTATTTTATTATTGATTTTTATTACTGGTTTTAGCTTTATTTTTTGAAATTATTGAATTGCTATTATTATACAGATGTAAAGGCACATGTATACACTGATGAACACTGTTTTTATTTCAATTTGTGATAATAAGTTAGGAATTATTCCGCAAAACTTCGAACGTGTTAATTCGCTTTGTGATACAAATGACACAACTCCCATATATAAATTTTTATGACCTGACTCCTTTCAAATTTCGTACATGGGGAAAAATAAGGAATCTATTTAGTTGTGTGAATCTTGGTCAAGATTGTAAAATCTAATTGTGTATCGAATTGTGAATGAATTTCTAGGCCCATAGATTCGTTCCTATGAGAGGTAAAACATTGGGTTATCCATCTATTGTTGGCTTCCATATCCGGTTTCAAAAGCAAAGTTAAATGAAACGCTTATAAAGCTATGATTTCGATAAAACCTTTATTTCATTATAATGCTTGGACCTTGCCATTATGTGCGAAATAGAATGTCTTTTAAATGACCGCCTCTGGATTGGTTGGCGCAGTGGATCTTTTTGAGGAAGTTTTGGAAAAAATACGGCCCAATAGCGCCTTCAGACCATAATGCCCACCAAAGAGTCACTTTTTCGGATGCAATGGCTTTTCCACAATCACTTTTGGGTACTCCGAGCCCGATATTTGGGTTCTCCGAGCCTCATGTTTGGGTTCTCCGAGCTACTTTTGTTTGTTGACGTAAAAACCGAGAATAACAATTTGAATAACAATTATTGTAGTAAGTTTTAATTATTTTTACTCATCCTTCTGTTGTTAAACGATCCATATTCGTGAATGGCAAAAATTTCACTAAATAAATAACACTTCAGATGACAGGTACTTAACAGCTGACGGCCTTGCCAGACCGGCAGTTCTCAAACCACTAAATGTATAATACTGTACTTAACTAATCACATAAAATCAATTGTGCATGCTAACATATGTATACTTAACTTCATCTTCTACCTCAAACTAATCTGCTAAACTTCTACTCCTTTGCCCTGATAAAAATGGGATAATAAGAATGATTTTTTAAATAAAATGAATTAATGCCAAAATTTTCTTTCGTTCTTATTATTATAATAGATAACTTTAACCAATTTTAATAAAAACAGAAAGCCCAACGGATACAATCGCAAATAAGCATTGGAAGAAATGAAAAATGTTAATAATTGCAAAAGAAATGCACCTAAAAATCCTAGACATTCTCTGTAAAAATGTAAACTAAAGTAACTTAATAGGACTTAATAAACTTCAATAAAAATGGCATGTAAGAATCCTATTTTATACCATGACTTAAATTTTTGTGCATCGCTTTATTAAGCTTTCAATAAAAGTTAGAATATACAATGACTATATAATTTCGTTATGAAGGAAGATATTTTCCTTTTAAATTTTAAACTAACGGCCATGAAGTTATACAATTCGAAAATTTTCCTGCTTTCGACTAAAGCAAAGCAATTATCGAGTCTGTCTGCAAAAGCTGTCGTATTTCAACTTTAGTACAAATGATGACCTAACCCTTCTTTTCATCATATTCAGAATTTATTCCAACAGATGGCGCTATATAAAACTTTTAACATGAACTTGTTGAAACAAGTTAAGGCCTAATACAGGAACTTCATTACAAAGCTCTGACATTAAGAAATTGGTTTACTGGTTCCCTTGGACCTAAAACTTAAAAATGCTGTTCTTAATGCAGATGACACCAAACATTTTTAGTTGTCGTGTAAGTGGAATTGCAGAGGTTTGGACGAAAAAAACTGCCACTAACAGTTTTTATCAAATTTTGTTACAATGAGACATTGAAAATTATTTTTGTAATGGATTTTCCAATGTTTACAAGTGAATTGCCTGTCACTTACGTTGAGCAGCAGCGGTTTAGCATTTCATATTTATTTATTAATTGTGAATTAAACAGAATGCCCAATAGAGAGTTTTGAATAAGAGACGTCTGTAGACAATGAGATTTCAGACAAGTTCATTCGCCTGCACTTACGAATGTCAAATGCCCTTTTTTTATTTGCAAATCACATTATTACCGGAACGAAAATTAGTACTTTCCTTGTCATTTCCCTCAAAGGTAGTAAAAGCGTACTATATTTTTTGGAGGTAAATACACGTACAAGTGATCAGTTGCAAACGAGAGTGAATAATAGAGAATTGGAGAAAAAAAGAGTAAGCAAAAAACAACTGTTTTTTACAGATATAACTGCCACAGAAATCATAAACAGAAAAACCTCCCTACGTCCCTCCAGAGTCTGTAGCTGGTGTATTATTGCCAATTTTCAGCTATATAGAAAAAATATGAAAAGACTAGAGATAGTTGTATTATTTTGTACTCCCTACTTGTTTTCCATCCTTAATATTTTTGTATATTATTTATTATTTACGAAGGGTGGTGCGCGAATCGTGCTACAAAGAAAAAATGTAATAAGCGGGGATCGTTATGTAAAGATGTTGAATCCATTGAATTCCATTCAACGGCATTTGATGTCAGCAGGATGGATCAACTGCTGCATAACCATACCGGTTATGGCGGAGCTCTAACGAAAATTCCGAAACAAATTAATATCCAGAAACTCCATTTTCTGCTAGCCTTCAAGGTGACCTGACCTAACTGCACCAGACTTTTTTTATGGGGATATGCCAAGCAAGAGGTGTACAAAACAAAACCAAGGAATTTGACTGAATTGAAGTAGTCCACTTAAAAAATAATTGAGGCGATTCCGACTTCAACCTTTCAGGCAGCAATGAATAGTTTTTAGATCGTGTGTCGCAAATGCGTGAATGAGCTTGGAGGTCCTTTAAGATATATTATCTTTAAACTCAATTTTTTATACAAAAAAAAAAAATAATGAAATACATTGATTGAAAAGAAGTTATTTCAATCTCTTATTATGGCACAATTTGTGCGTCACCCTGTGTGTCATTTTATAATTTATATGTATAATTTAGCTTTCTTTGGATTTACTCGATAACAAAAGAACTAGTGAGTGATTTTGACATTTGCGTTGTTGCGTCAAGAGTTGAAATCACATTCGAAATAGAGAAATGTAGTTTTATTTGAAAATACTTATGTTTTCGTTCGAGATAGAGAAACAAGCGATTGGTATATGCTAATCCTATGGAGGATGATACACTTGGAAGCATAATTCTGCGTACAAACTATTACTTATATTTTAACATGATTTTGTAGTGCCAAGTCATAAAGGTAGTCCTTTTAAATTGAGTTTTATTTACAGCTAAACATTTCAAAATTATGCTAAGTTTTTTCTTTTTGCATTTGCAAAGTTTGGTTGCACTTGACAACTTAAAAACAATATGGCATCTTTGATCATACACAAAAGTCTG
Source organism: Philornis downsi (assembly GCA_019455685.1). Taxonomy (NCBI): domain Eukaryota; kingdom Metazoa; phylum Arthropoda; class Insecta; order Diptera; family Muscidae; genus Philornis; species Philornis downsi. Next base: position 36,746 of record JAHXMU010026583.1, read on the forward strand.
CGTACAAGCAAACAAACGGTACTTTGTAACGGTTTGTTGTTGTTGATTAATACTATAATACTCATTGTTTGTATCAAACTGATCTATCAAGTGGTTTTTGGATTTTTTTTTTTTGTTTCGAATTGCAATAAATTTTTAGTAATGGCAAACAGAAAAGAAATTAAATTAATGTTGCTGAGCGCCAAATTATTATTCATTTGTGGAAACAAGAAAAAACTTTCCGCGAAATCGGTCAAATAGTTGAAAGGACTCACTCCACCATACAGAGAGTGATAAACAATTTAAAAAACACTGGAGTTGTGGTCTCGAAGCCTAGTTCTGGTCGTCCACCAAAATTAACTGAACGAGAAAGTACAGTTGTGGTGCAGTCGGTGAGGGAAAACCCCAGATTAACAGCATCAAAACTTGCTGAAAACATAAATTCACAATTTAATAAACATGTATCAAAAGACACTGTTCGCAGAATTTTGAAAAAGGTCAACCACAGAAGCCATGTAGCAAGGAGAAAGCCCCTAGTGTCGTTAGTTAATAGACAAAAACGAATTGCTTTCGCCAAAGAACACGTAAATAAACCTGTAGAGTTGTGGAAAAAATTTCTATTTACGGATGAAAGCAAGTACTGCATTTTTGACATAAAAGGCCGCCAACTTGTTTGAAGAAAGCCTTGTACAGCCTTGAATCCCAAAAATTTAAAACCAACAGTTAAACATGGTGGTGGTGGCGTAATGGTTTGGGGCTGCATGGCAATTATGGGTTTGGGTAATTTAGAGTTTATTCCATCTACAGTGGATCACAGGATCTATTTAGACATTTTGAAACAAAATCTTACTGAAAGTGTTAGAAATTTGGGCATTGAAGGCGATTACATCTTCCAACAAGACAATGGCCCAAAGCATACTGCACTAAATACAAGGCTTTGGTTGTTGTATAATGTATGAAAGCAATTAAAAACTCCTCCGCAGTTACCAGACCTAAATCCCATTGAGCATTTGTGAGAATTACTGGAAAGAAAAATACGAAACCACGTAATAACATCAAAGGAAATGCTTCAAAACGTATTAACTGAAGAATGGGGAAAGATAAGCTCGGAATACACCGAAAAATTGGTTTCACCAATGCCAAAACGCCTTAGTAAAGTTCTCGCTCGTCGTGGTTATCCGACTTCTTATTAATATACAGTACAAATAAAAAAAACCTGTTGTATTTCATTTTTTTTTTTATTTTATGTACGCAGACTTTTGCCTAGTCATGAATTTGTTTTTTTTTTTAAATTGAATTATTATAAGTTTTGTTAATTCTGAAGTAAGTATTTTACAATACAGTTATGTTCTTAAATAAATAAGAGTTTTATTTAAAGAAGTTTCAAATGAGTACCGTTTATTTTGATACCCAAAATAAGAGCAAACTTTTAGTTTTCGTTCTTGTACGCAGATTTACAACCTTTTACGAATACTGCACCTTTGGCCTTTCACGACACAAATTTCTCTATCGGGCGAACAATCATGGTGCTTACCTAGTTAACATAACCAAACTCGTTAGAGTGGCAACACTGCTACTAACAAAATTAAGAGAATACTGTAGAATTTGCATTTCATTTACAATAACATTGAGCTTTAAGCTTTCGACTCAGAAACTTTTTTGGACGCAGCTTTCTCTCCCATTTGTTTGACCGGCACGTGCGTTTCATTATTGTTTTTGTTGCTGTTTGGATTCACTGGGGCTTTATACTGCAGTATGACTTTTGTAAAATTCGTGCAACAATAATGTCGACAATAACAACAGCAACAATGCGATAGTTAGAAATTAGTTTAGTGGGTTAAATTGTATGTGCTTGTGTACCGCTGGATATGTGTGCGTGTATGTGTGCGAGCGCAGTGGCAGCACGAAAATATTTCACCTTTTTTTTTTGGAGGTTTTCACAAAATTTGAAAAGCCACACAATATGCAAATTATTTGATAGCTTTGCCGCTAGATCTCTGCTGTTTGTTGTCGTGGTTGTAGTTGTTTGTTGTTCTTTGCCTACGTAATTGTGAAAACATTTGGTACTGAGCATTGTCAACGCTTAAAATAAGCATTTACTAGGGACTGTTTGAAAATTTACCTTAAATGTATTAATTAAATCAGCCTGTGTTTTTTGAAAGAACTTGAAGGGTGGATGCAAAAATCTAACAAGTAACCGTTTAAATTCTCTATAGTGAATCTATTTAAAAACTAAGCGAACCGATGTGCGATGTGCAATGCTGCCATTAATATGGGATTACAATATCTTCTAGAGTCCTATACTTCCCTACCTAAAATATAACCTGGATTTACTATCAATAACAGGACCCCCCACTTAATAATTTCCTAATGTTATCTGGTTCGATCAAAAATTTAGTATTATTAAAATGTCATGAATTTTGTTTCGAAGTGTAAGCCATTCCTATAGCTTATTTCTTATAACAAATTTTACATATAGGGTGATTTTTTAAGATTTAAGTTTTTCAGGTTGGCAGCACTGGTTGGTAATGACGTCCAAACGTCATCTGCCAAAATGAAAATTGTACAGGGTACTTTGTAATTTCATCATAGAAAGACTAACAAACGAGCAAAGATTGCAAATCGTTGAAATTTATTATCAAAATTCGTGATCTGTGACAAATGCGCACGGTTTGACACGACTATTTTATGGTCGCCATAATCGACCTGCTGAATCAACAATTCGTGCTGTTATCTCCAAATTTCGCACCAAAATTACTTTGCTGGATATAAAGCCATCGACTCGCATGCGTAGAGTGCATACCGAAGAAAATATTGCAGACGTAGCGACCAGTTTTAATGACGATCGTGAAATGTCAATTCGTCGCCGTTTTCAGCGATTTTTTGCCCCAATTGGCTGAGTTGAACTTGGTTGACACGTGGTTTCATCAGGACGGTACAATATGCCACACTGGTCGTGAAACAATGGATATGTTGAGAAATGAATTTGGTGAGCAGCTTATCTCTCGATTTGGCACTGTGAGTTGGCCCCCAAGATCTTGCGATTTAACGTCTCTTGATTATTTCTTGTGGGGTTATGTCAGGTCGTTAGCCTATGTGGACAAGCCGAATACTATTGAAGTCTTACAAGATAATATAACACGCGTTATTCGTGGAATACAAGCCAAAATGCTCGAAAAGTGGCGAAAATTTGGACTTTCCGAATGGACATTTTGAGACGGAGCCGCGAACAACATTTACATGAAGTTATATTTAAAAATTAAATGGCAAAGACCAGTTTATCGATTCCAATAAAATATTTTCATATATAATCCTAATTTACTTTTATTCGAGTTTAAAAAAAACCGGCTCTCCCATGTCTCATTCATGAGATGCAAGAGAATTTGTTTTAATACTGAGGTCGTCGTTTAAATCGTTGTACAGTATTGTGGAGCTACAATCTTTTCTTCAACTATACGATGACGATCCCATGATTGACAGTAACGTGCTCTTAGATGTTGATAATGGTGTTGCCAACCTTTTGCATTCATATCTCCAACAGTTTATGAGATATGGCCATTTAAATCGGTCATTTCTTAACCTTAACCTAACATAGCTTATGACAATTTTCCGAAAGATGACAACACATTGCTTAATTTTTATGATAACCAACCAATAATTTGAACATTTTAAGGGATTACTGAAAAGGGCGGGGTATCACCTAATTTTTGCTGACACATTTCATTCTCTCATTACCATATATACCAAATGTCATCTGTATATTTCTTATGGTTCATAAAATATATACGTTATAGATGTTAACGATTTGGCCTGTAGATCGGTCTATTCAAATGAGTGTGGCACCGCTCGCTTTTCATTCTGACATACTTTTTTCTATATCAGTAGCACATATGTATTTCTAATCGCTTCTTTATACGTTCAATAGTTCATGAGAAGCGGTAATTCAAAATGTTAATGCCTTTTCCCAATCGTAACATAGTGCAGTGTATGACAATTTCGGGGTTAATAGTAACATGCTGATAAATTTTCGTGGTGATCGGTTAGTTACTTTGACCACCAAAGGGAAAATTTGAACAGGAACGGGCCATTGCCCACTTTTTGTTCGAGCATGTGTCTATTCATGCCAGTAGCATACATACAAGGTCCCTTTTGTCTGCCTCTAATAGTTTAATATAGTCGTTCCAACTAGTTATTTGTATTGCCGGTGCCACGCCCGTTTGTCCAACCAAAACCTAGTATAGCCAGTGATTCTTTCCAGGACATATAATATACGGGGGCGATCCAAAAAGCAACCTACCGGACGTAGAGATGGTGCTAGTAATTTGAAAAAAATTATTTTGGTGAAAAGTGGCAACCTTATAAAACATACGTTTTAAGTTTCACGTTGTTTAGTATTTTTATTTGAGCCATAAAAATTAAACGATTTCAGTGAATTTGTAAACATGGAAAAAATTGGCCACCGTAATGCAATTCTAAATTTCCATTTCAAAGGTCTTAGTCCAACCAATATTAAAGCCGAGCTAGAGGAAACTGCGTCTTCGTTTTCGACTGTAATTTATTAGGTAGCAGAGTCTAAACGAGGCCGTACGAGCTGCCAAGACGAACACTATATTGGACAGCAATACAGTGTTCGTATATATACATACATATACCTATATATATATATATATATATATATATATATATACATATTTACAGTAAGTCAAACTAAAAGTTTAAAAAATCATAGTTTTAAATCATTTAGCTGTAATTCTTACCTTATAAATTCTGCTTCCATCTTGTCATTTCTTTTC